>CABHPQ010148273.1:23235-51912 GCA_902168405.1 Peromyscus aztecus
AGGACACAAGCATCCATGGCTGATATGTAAAATTAAATTAATTATAAAATAAAAATATTTTTAAAAAAGATTCATCTTAAAAAAAAATCCAGTCTCAAAGAAAGTAAAAATAAAAATAAAAAAATATCCAGTCTTGCACAGGCTGGATGACCCAGGGACCTAGGATAAAACCAAACACGACTAGAAAAAAAAAAGTCAATGTAATGATTCCTAATGATATTCTGCTATACTCATAGATTGGTGCCTAGCCCAATAGTCATCACAGAGCCTTCATCCAGCAACTGATGGATCCAGATGCAGACCCACAGTCTAATATTAGGCTGAGCTGGAGGAATCCTGCTGAAGAGAGGGGGGAAGGATTGTAGGAGTCAGAAGGTACAAGGACATCACAAGAAAACCCACAGAATCAACTAACCTGGGCTCATAGGAGCTCACAGAGACTGAACCAACAACCAGGGAGCCTGCATGGGACTGACCTAGGCCCTCTGCATATATGTGACAGCTGTGGAGCTTGGTCTACTTGTGGAACTCCTAACAGTGGGAACAGGGACTGTCTCCAACTCTTTTACTGGCTTTTGGGTCCCTACTCCTCATACTGGGTTGCCTTGCCCACCTTAATACAAGGGGAGGTGCTTGTCTTACTACAACTTAATATGCCATGGTTTGTAGATATCCATGGGAGACCTGATCTTTCCTGAACAGAAACGGAAGAGGAGTGGATTGTGGGGTGGATACAGGGGGTGGGTCGGTGGAGAGACTGGGGGGAGAGGTGGAAGGGGAAACTGTGTTCAGGATGTAAAACAAACAAACAAATAAATATATTTTAAAAAACATTTAGTCTCTTTAAAAAAATCTAAAGTCTCTGAAAACTCCCAAATTTCTTTAAAATCTTAAAGTCTCTCAACTCTGGGCTTCTGCTGCTTGGTGGTCATCCCATGGTCCTAATGTCTCCAAGATACTGGAGTCTTCTTAGGCAAATGGGTTGCACTTTCACAAATAGCTCTTCTGAGCTCTCTGCGTGATGCCAAACCTCAACTTCTCTGCTTGATCTTTTTAACCCTGGGCCTTCAACTGCCACTGAGGCTGTACCTTCACCAGTGACTTCTCCTGGCCTCTTATGGTGCCAAGCCTCAGCTGCTCTCCATGACCCCTTCATGCCTTCAAAACCAGTACCACCTGAGTGACTTTAACACTACCAAGCTCAGCTGCCAATGCAAGGTACAGCCTTGGCCACCTCTGGAACACAGCTTGTGTGCTGACTCTCAGGAAACACTTCCCAGAAGATTTTTACCTCATTGACAATCTCTTCTTAATCACTGCTAATTTCTCAACTCCAGCTGACCAACATCAATTGTCCCAGTAAAGCAAAGGTTTCACTCCAATGGCATTGGTCTCTTCTTAATCACAACTGACTCTTCAGCCCCAGCTAAGCAGAACCACAGAATCTTAATTCAAAATAGCAAAGATGCAAGGGCCCCAACAGTTTTTAAGTAACTCTCACACTTCCCTCTGGAACTTCACAAACCAGGCCTCCATCATCTACATTTCTGTCAACACCCTTTTCTTCCAAAGTCCCACAGAACAAACCACCAAGGTTGGAACACTTGCTGACCTTTCTTGCCCAAAGCTCCAAAGTCCTTCCACAACCCCCCACCCCAACCTGCCAGAAGCACAAAAACAAAGAGGCTGCTGAGGCCAGTTGCTTCCACTTACCCCTGCCAAATGCAGAACCAGAAGGAGCCTACTAAAGCCAGAGGTATCTGAGGACTTCATCTTTCAATGCAGCCCAGCTTTGCAGCAATTGCCTCATAAAGTGGTGCTGCTCTCAATCTTGGCCAAAAGTTAATACGGAAATTCAGAAGTCAGCAAAGTACTGAGAATAAGTGACTTGCAAGTGATCATTCCTAAATAAGGCATCTCTAACAACTGCATAATGTTCAAGGGACATGGCAGAAGAGAACATTGGAGGAGTGTAAGAGGCAGAGCCATGCTGTGAAGTGCTGTCCTCTGGAGTGATGTGTCTGCTGGAATCCTCAATTCCCTTGACTGTGGATACCTGAACAAAATTTCTACTAGCCGATAGTCCAGTATGTGCCACTAACTGGACTCAGTGGATTCTGAGAGAGAGAAAAGAGAAGAGAAGAGAAGAGAAGAGAAGAGAAGAGAAGAGAAGAGAAGAGAAGAGAAGAGAAGAGGAGAAGAGAAGAAGGAAAGGAAGACATAAAGGTGGGAGAAGAATGTGTTGGGGGGGTATCTGGGAGAAAGTGGGAGTGGAGAGTCAGGAATGGATAGGACCAATGTATACATGTTTGAAATTAACAAAGAGTAAGTAATTTTTTTTTTTAAAAAAGTGAAATCAGGCCACCTAAAATAGTTCCAGCTCTCAGGCCCGCTTGTGTTCTTTGGAAAGCTTTTTCAAATGGAAAACAAAAAGGAACAAATTTAGAATAAAAATGGAAAAATGAAGAAGAGGAAAGGAAAAAGAGACAGGGAAAGAGAGGGCAGAGCTGCTGGGCTAAATTGACTGGTTATTAAAGGGGGGGGACAAATAAGAGAGGGAGCTGTTTGGGGTGATGATTACTAGTTCCAGCCTCAAGTCCTTGCGTTCCTTGATGTGCTCCCTCACAGGTTCCAGCTACACCTGCCCTTGGCAACCTTTGTCACAAATGCTAGTCTCATCAATGCGCAGCCTTTCACAAGTTCCGGCCACACTTCCAGGTGGTTCTTCGTAGGTGGGCTTATGAACATTGGCTCCACTCTTGTGATGTATTTACTAATGTTCGTCACATTGCTAGGAACCTCTGCATGTGTTTCTGTGCCAGAACCTGGCTCTCTCCAGGTTTCTTCCATCCTAAATACTGTGTGCTTCTGAATTGAAGTTTCTTCCCACTGTAGAGGTTTCAGCATATAATCCCTTGACATTTATCCTGAATTTCCTGAAAGTGTGGTCCACACAGGGTCTGGGGCTACCAAGTTGATGGCACAGAAGGCCTTTGTTTCGGTTTGATTTGGGGGGTTTTGTTTGTTTGTTTTTGTTTTTGTTTTGTTTTGTTTTTTGTTGTTGTTCTTTTGTTTTTGAGATATGGTCTCTCTGTGCAGCCCTGGCTGTCCTGGAATTTGCTATGTAGACCAGGTTGACCTTAAACTCACAGAGAGCTGCCTGCCTTTGCCTCCTGAGTGCTGGGATTAAATGTGTGTGCCACGATGCCCAGCAAGCAGGTTTTTACTTTAATGTATCTCACTGTTGCTGCTCTAGCAGAATGCCTGGAAGAGTATAATCCTGGTGTCTCCAATCTCTCCTCTGTCTTCTGTAACTTTCGTCTCCCTTCCTGCTCCTCCTCCTCCTCCTCCTCCTCCTCCTCCTCCTCTTTATTAAAAACCTCTTTAAAATGCCTAGACAAAAGCCCATGATTGAGGAGATCATAGGCCCTAGGGGAACCTATCTTGCTGTTTTGTATATGATCATGTTGTCAAACTGCCTTGTAAATATTTATGTTTGTACCCACACATCTCACGCTGCTTTCAACTTTAGTCAGCAAAACTTCTTTTTGCAGTTGGTAGTGGTCAATTCAGTGACTCCTAACTGATCAAAGTACTGAATGTAAGTACCTGTTTCTGCTCAGCTATGGATGGTTTATCTATAGCAACCTTCCCAACCCAAGGCTCAGGGAACATCACAGAAGAGGAAGGCAAAAAGGATGTTAGAACAAGTGGGTGTTGGGGAGGGCTGTGGAATGCTGATTTCCAGACATGACATGGCTGTAACACACATCAATCTGCAGCTGCTGTGATCACCTGCACACAGGCTGCACAAAGTCAAGCCAGTCATAAAGTCCCTGAAGCCCGACTCCTAACAGAAGAGCTTTTAGCAGTTGTTGGCTGCTGAGGGAGGGAGAGTCACTCCTTTGGGGACAATGGTGCAGGTAGATTGTCCATGTGGATGGCTACACACCCAAGTGCATACACGATCAGCACTAATTGGACTCGGAAGGTTATTAGTGACAATTATAAAAGAGGACATGAAGTTGACACTGAGACAGGGGGGGAGACATTAGGGGAGTTGGGAGGAGGTAGTGGTGGGTCACATGCTCAAATGCATAGCATAAATGTATGAAAAATTTAAATAATAAATAAAAATATTATTACAAAAATGTAAAGAGTATTAAGCCCACCTAAACATGTAAGTCATCCCATCTAACCAGGGTAGGGTCTAGATTCTTTTCTTCTTCTTCTGTTTTGTGAAGGAAGCCCCCAAAAGAAACTATTAGCAGATTTAACAGCCAGGCAACTATCAGGGACTATGGGGGTCCAGCCCCTCGAGAGTCCCTTCCCAGGGTCCGGGAAGAATCTACAACCAGCTGATAATTAATCTTTGAAGAAAAGAAATGAACCTATGTACACGAAATTCTTTAGTCCATAAACTTTATTATTCTGTCAGTTCTCTCTCTACAAACTTATACTCTGCTCTCATTTTTAGCTCCTTTCTTGCCCAATTTCTCTTTACATTTTTTCTGTTGTCCCCTCTAGGTTCTATCTTAATTTCTTCATCTTAGTTCTGCCCCTTCTAGGTTCTCATCCATCTAGTTCTTTCCCAGATCAGCTCCTCTCCCGTCTCCTTCTCTCTCATCTTGTTCTTCCCCATCTGACTCTTCCTCATCTTCCATCTCGTTCCTCTAGTACTCTCTTCTAGCTCTTCAACCTAGTTCTTCCTCATCTCAGTTTGTTCCTCTCAAGTTCTTACCCATCTAGTTCTTCCATTCTCTTTTCTCTTCTCTGTCCCCTTGTGCCCTGGAAGTCCCGGTATACATACACTTAGAAGCAGTAATCCCTTGGCAGTGCAAAGCCAGGCTTCCAGGGTCAAATGGAGGGGTGATAAGAATCATATAGAGGGGCAATAACTATTAATTATCATTTGCAACCCCAAAGGGAAGTGACCAATGGGAAAATGAATTAACTAAAGGCTAAATTCGGGTAATATCTAAGAAGAGGGATCTTCTGTGCTCAACTATAGTCTTAAACGTGATTGGTAGAAAATGTTAAGAATCTATAAGTTGCTAGGTCAATGGGAGAAAGTAAAACTGCCTTCTTTTTTCCTGTGGCTCCTATCTGTCCAAGCTATCTGCCGTTTTTCTGCAGGTGTGCTCGGTCACTAGGCAACCTGTGTACAGGTAGATGCCTCTGGTGATAGTTAAAGGGAGATCTGGAACTAGAGGTAATATTTGGGAAAGGAGGAAGTTAAGCTTAATCGGCATAGCTACCAGGCCTTCTCAAACAGTATAGAGGTATCTCTGATAAGGTACTTTCCTCCATCTGGGGATGGACCTGGCCAGATGCTGCCAATGACGATAATTACAGGGAGGCTTGAACTGAGGTTCTGGCTGTGCATAGCTCTCAGCGCAGATGGTTATCTAAATAATCCTAGAAGTGGTTAGATAAGGAGTTACAGGTCTATAAAGTTAATAAGACTGTAAGAAAGGAGGGTCCGAGCTAAATTGTGTAACGGTATTACTTAACGTCCACCTGGCCTAGGCGGAATTTATCTTAAATCAGGAGACTTGTATGTGGGCTGTTATTACTGCTAGTCCTTGAAAGTGGCTAAGGGAGATATCTGATTCCAGAGAAAGCCTTTCCTGAGGCTGTTCTCCAAAACCTGGAATGTGTATGTCCAGAGAGTGATCAGTCCACACTGTTAGCCCTTCTTAGGGAAAAATCAATTGGGAAAACTATGAAGGCACACATGATTTTCATAACAGAATAAAGCTGATATATAACAAGCCAAATAACACCAAAAGCTGCTTAGAATTTAGCTTCCTCTGAAGGAATTCGTTGATCCCTCCAGGTAGTGACTTTGCCATAACCAGCTGAGTTTTTATGATATATTCCTGCAGCCCACAGCAGGCAACAGAATGGGAGAAAAGTTTGCCAGTTATACTTCAGATGGCAGGCTATGAATGTATCCAGGATTTATAAAGATCTACGAAAACACCAAAAGTTAAAACTGTCAGTCAACAAATGAACTAATGAAATGAACAGATCTCATAAGAAAAAACAACACAAATAACAAAACAGGAGTTTTTAAGTGTTCAATATCTCTAGCTATCAGAGAACTACAAATTAAATCTACTTTGAGATGAGATATCATTTCAACCAAGCCAGAATGGCTATCACCAGGAAATTTGAAAACGAATGCTAGTGAGGATGCCAGAAAACAGGAAGCCTTATCCATTGCTGGTGGGAGTGCAAGCATGTATAGTCATTTCAGAAGGGAGTATGATAGTCCCTGAAAAAACTGACACATCTATACCACTCCAGGGCATATGCTCAAAGGATCCTTTATCATACTACAGAGATACATGCACATTTATACATGTTTATTTCTGCTTTGTTCATAATAGCGAGGAAATGGAATCAGCTTTGATGCACATCAGTAGATGGGGGAATAAGAAAAATGTGGCATCTGTACATAATGAGTTTTACTCACCTGCAAAGAAAAGTGAAAATTACAGGAAAATGGATGGAACTGGAAAGCATTATATTAGCTGAGGTGGTCCAAATTCAGAAAGACTCCAACTGTGTATTATATCTTTTAGGCAGGTTCTACCATTCTACCATATAATGTGTTCATGTATGTATATAAACAGGTGTAAATGTGAATGAAGAAAGCCTAAAACACTAGAAAGATCAAGAGAGGATGAAAAGATGTGCTGAGGAGGGGGTAGGCTGCAAATGGACACATGTGACATGGGAACAAAGGAAGATGAGTAGAAGAGGAATGTAAAGGGGACAGGGGGTGTAGGAGATGAGGAGGGGGGATAATCAATTGTAACTTGTTCTGTTTAAAGATGCAATTATACTACCTAACACTTTGTATGCCAACTTAAAATTAAATTGGCGTCTAAAATGAAAATAAAATGTCTGTGCATATATGAATGTGTTTGAACTACACTAACGTGGAGACTTCTGCTTCTGCCATGGGGATTTTTTTTCCTCTGTAAGAGGAAAAAAAAGTTAGCAAAAATTATAAGAATTTGAGACTGAAAAAAATAAGCTTCTTTTACAGGACTTTACTTCAGGCACACCCATCCCAAATATTAACAAATTGACACATTAATTATGAGCATCCTTCCTGATGGAATGATTTGAATCTGGTGATTTCAAATGTTAATTTTTGGAATTGATGCTGAAGAAAAAAATCCTGTTTCAGGATTTATAAGAAAGATAAAAGGTTATTGAAATGTTACAATATGCTTTCATCAAATACTCAAAGAATTTCTAAAATGCTTTTTGCTAAGCAAACGTCAGATTTAAATAAGGAAAATTAATTTTAGGATTGACCTGAATGCAGAGATACTTTTGCCTGATTTCTGGGCTTCAATTCATATGAAATATACATATATTTTTGTCAATGTTGATATGAGCTAATTTCGCTGCTGGATTAATTGCTAATACATTTCAAACTGAAGTTATAGAGAAAAAGCCACATCTTACACTGAACACTCTTAAAGGCTAATTGACTGATTAAAATTTCAATGATCGTGGAGAGGCTTCAACGTTGCAGGTCTAGAGCCTAATTGCAAATTATTCTTAATATTCTTTAGACCCCTAAATAGCCATTTATTGCCTACCTTTGTATATGACATAAATCCTTATCACCATGACTTGAAACCTTTGGGATGTATTAATTTGAGGGAACACTAGCTTCCACCAACTCAAACGCTAACTAAGAATGTCATCGGACAGCATCTGAGACCTATAGCAGAGGTTTGCCTGCTTTGCCTACCTGCTGTTTCCACCAATGTAATTAATTAATTAATTAGTTTATTTTTGAGTCAAGGTCTTACTCTGTAGTCCAGGATGTCCTGTAATTCACGGAGACCACCCTGCCTCTGTCTTCTGAATGCTGGGATTAAAAGTGTACACCACCATGCCTGATACCAGTACTGTATTTAAAAAGTGTTTTGACTTATGTTTTTCTTTGTTCTGTTCCTATAAAAACTTCATTAATCTGTTACCATGTTGAAACTTGGATTTGCAGGAAAGAAAATCCATGTTCCTGGACCATGGTCACTCATATTGGGCTCCAGATAAACTCTTATACGTTTTGAGGTGAGAGATGTTTATATCAACATATATCTTTTGTTTTAAGTAATGTTACAATATTGGCTTCTTTTCTTGCTTTTTTAAAATTTGTTTTATTCATTTTACATACCAACCACAGATCAGCCTCTCATCCCTCCTCCCATACCCCCCACCCCTGTCTTCCCCCCCCCCCCACCCTCCCCCCCCCCCCCCCCTCCAACAGGGTAAGTTCTCCCACAGCGGGACAGCTAACCAAGCCCCTCCCCGCTGCATCAAGGCTGTGCAATGTGTCCGACCAAGGCTGTGTAATGGGATCCAGAAAGCCAGCTCATGCACTAGGGATGGATCCTTATCTCACTGCCAGAGGCTCCTCAAACAGACGCAGCTACAAAACTGTCTCCCGTATGCAGAGGGTATAGTCCGGTCTCATGCAGGTTCCACAGCTGTCAGTTTAGAGTTGATGAGTTCCTTTGAGTTTGGCTCAGTTGTCTCTGTAGATTTCCCCATCATGATCTTGATGCCCCTGCCTTGCTCATGTAATCCCTCTTCCCTGTCTTCGACCAGACTCCCAGTTAATGTCTAATTTGGTGTGTGTGTGTGTGTGTGTGTGTGTGTGTGTGTGTGTGTGTGTGTATGTGCATTGCAGGATTATAAAGATAACACCAGTATTATTCATTAAAAGGCAATATTAGATTTTGAGTCTTTGTTCACTGGACCATTAAACTGACTATGTTCATAACAGAAAATATTCTCTTTATGTAATTTATGTATATGATATTATGATTATGTAATGTGATACTCTGGAAGATGCAGCATGATGAAAATGCTATTAGAAATTAGTTTTCAGATATATTTTTAATTAATATGGAATTTAATTATATGTGTGTATGTGTTTAACATTACCTGCAGCATATTGCTACCGAGGAAAACAAGTTTCCTTTGGGGAGTTCTTATTTTCATTAATTAAAGAATTTTAAAACAGATTTAAATGGAAGCTGGAGGACAGTTTTATTTGTGTCTGAGAGAAAAAAACAGGACCGGCAAGCTGTGGGTCTTGGCAGGTGCCTGGAGGAGGGAGATGGAGAAGAGGAAGAAACAAGCCGTTCCTTTTGCAATGGACCTAGTAAGCAGCCATAAAGCAGAGGGGGTGGTGGAGCAGAGAACCAGCAAAAAGCCCAGAGCGTAAGTAAGTAAAACATGCCCAGGCTTTGATCAGTATTCAAAAGAAAAAGTAGAAGAAAAGGGAAAGTTACACTGCTCTAAGTAACTAAAATAGGCAGGTTTTTCAGCTACATGGTGGAAGCTCTGCAATCCCCTGCAGTAATGGAGCGGCTTCTAGGAAAGAGAAATAAATGCATTACCTCACTCAAGGACTAATTAGTGCTCCTGTCTCTTCAGATTACTCAGGTTTCCTAGCCAGGTTATTAACAGTCCCAGCTCCTTTAACTCTTAAAAGGAGGAGAGAATAGTATGCAATGTTTGCCAGGAGTTTAGAATGTCAGTTCTCCAATCAAGGCTAGACCTTGAGCTTGGTTTTTCCTCTTTTGACCCAGAGGAAGTAGCTTTGCCCTGAACAACAAAAGCCAGATACTCCATCTTTTTAAAAGTAATGTAAAGTGGAAAGGCTGATATTTACATTTGTAGTGAATACCAAAGAAACTGGAGGTGGGGTATGAAAGTGGCACAGGACAACCCCAGACACCAAATTCTCAGCACAAAGGAAATTGATTTACCCAAGAGGGACAGTGGGATAGGGTTGCTTCTGGATCTTACAAAGACAGTAGCAGGTGTCTCTTCAGGAGTGGTTTTTAAGGAGAAAAGGGTTTCTCTCTGTGCTAGGATGGATTGGTCAGTTCTGATTGGGTATTTTAGTTAGGGTAGCCAAATAATGAATTTTGATTGCTGGACCTTAGTGTTTTGATAGTTGGATGTTGGTGTTCAGTCTCAGAATTGAGTTGGGCATAAGGAAATGGCCAAAGGGAATAGAGCTTGGTGGCTAGCTTTAGGAATGAATGCAATCTAATGGTTTAGCAAGGCAGAGGGAAGCGGGGAGAAGGGCAAGGCCAGCTGGTCCTGTTTGCCATGCTCAGGCCTGCTAGAGAGCCCCTCAGGGCCCATCCTCACTGGTTCCCAAAGTTGCTAATCCCTGTAACATTATAGTAGAACTTCTGCATCAAAAATCCATTCTGAACTTTGCCCCTTCTCCCTCCCTCCTTCCCCCCCTCTCTTCTTCATTCCTCCTCCCTCCCTCCCTCCCTCCCTCCCTCCCTCCCTCCCTTCCTTTCATTCTTCCTTTTAATAAGAAACATCCTATTTTTCTATTGTTGCACGAAAAGTTAGTGATAGAGGGCAATCGGGATTTTTGAGAGCACTGATGGAGGTTTCTCACCTCAATGAGCATAACTAAGTTTACAAGGGTCCAGGGAAAAAAACCACAGAAGCATTCTCAGGCCAGTGATTTCTAGGTCCTTTATCTTACAAACTTCAAGAATTTCACTTCACACATAATAGGAGGGTACATTTAGAAATGAATTTTACTATAGGATTTTATGTGAAAGCTGAAGAGAAATAGAGTAGAGCTTCAGTATAGCAGAAGCAAATTGAGAAAATGTGTTACCATGGATCTTTTCATCTAAGGACTTCATATTCAGCATTGGAAGTCAGCAAGTCGTGGCATCATGGGAAGAGGAGGAGATGGAGCTTACATCTGAGAATGAGTGAAAAAAAAAACCCAGAGTGGCAGGCAAAGCAGCTTTAAGCTTTTTGGCATGTGTCCAAAAAAGAGATACAAAAAAGGAAAAGGAAAAGCAGCGCTTTTTGAGTTAGAACTCAGAAAAGCATGCTGGCTTAGTGTTGCACGGTGGAAGCTCTGTAAGGCAGTGCAGCGGAGAAAGGGCTTCTGAATTTTAAAGTACGAGGTCTCACTGAGGAGCTAGAGAGTTACCTCCTCCCGGCTCCTTAGCGTATCTTCAGGTATGTATCAGCTTTCCGGAGGAGGAGTGACCTCCTAGACAGGTGTTGACCAGACTCGATGGATTAATTCTGTATTTTTCTTTTGGGAGGTATTTTATTTTATAGGGCTACAGAGATGAGTCAGAGCACTTTAAGAGCACTTCCTGCTCTTCCCAGAGGACTCAAGTTTCAAACATCGAAGTTGGGCAGCTCATGGCACTTGTAACTCCAGCTCTAGAATATCAGACACACTCTTCTGGTTTCTGAGGGCATCCTCACACTTGTGGTACACACACATGCACACACACACACACACACACATACACACACACGATATATATATTCAGAGAAAGAGATACATATACAAAAACTTAAAAGATTTTATTTTATTTTTAACTATGTATATCTGAGGGGTGAGTATGTGAATACAGGGGCATCCAGAGGCCAGAGGAGGTCTGTGGTCATGTGAGTGCAGGTGTCTGCAGAGATGGGGGGCATATTGGGTATTTGAGTGCAGGCACCTGCCCAGGCCAGTGGGGAAGTAGGCATGTGAGTGCATGTGCCTGCAGAGGCTAGAGGGGCAGTGGGCATGGGAGTGCAGGTGCTTGAAAGGGCTAGGCAGGTACTGGGCATGTGAGTGCAGATGATAGAGGAGCTGGTGGGCAGGTGAGTGAGGTTCCTACAGAGGCCAGGCTGGCAGTGGGCATGTGTGGTGGTCTGAATAGGAATGGTCCCCATAGACTCATGTGTTTGAGTGCTTGGCCCATAAGGAGTAGAACTATTAGGAGGTATGGCCTGCAGATGTCAGATAGTGGCAGTGGCATATGAGTAGGTACTTGCATAGGGCAGCATGGGCAGTGAATATGTTAAGTATAAGTGCATGCAGAGGCCAGTGCAGACTGAATCCATGTGAGTGTACGTTCCTGCAGAGTCCAGGCAGGCAGTGAGCAAGTGAACGCTGGTGCCTGGAGAGGCCAGAAGCAGGCTGTGGGCATGTGAGTGCTGCGGTTACTGCAGAAACCAGGGAGCAGTGGGCATGTGAGTGTGGCTGGCACCTAGACCAGAGGGTACCTGTGGGCATGTGAGTGCAGGCGCCTCAAGAGGCCAGAGTGGAGTAGTAGGCATGTGAATACTCCTTCCTGCAGAAGCTAGAGGAGGTAGTGGACATGTGAGTGCATGTGCCCCCAGAGGCAAAGGGGGCAGTGGGCATGTGAGTGCAGGTACCTGCAAAGTCCAGAAAGGAGCAGTGGTCTCATGACTGCAGGTACCTGCAGAGGCCAGGGTGGCCCTGGGCAAGTGAGATGAGGTTCCTGCTGAAGGCAGATGGTAGCTATGGGCATGTGAATACTGATGGGCACCAAGGCCCGATAGGACCTATGGGCACATGATTGCAGTTTACTGCATAGGCCAGGCAGGCAGAGGGCATAAGAATGCAGGTTCCTGAAGTAGCCAGAGAGGGGCAGTTGCCATGAGTACAGGTTCCTGCAAGGCCAGGCAGGAAATTTGGCATGTGCTTGCAGGTGCCTTTAAAAGGCTGGGCGGAGCAGTGGGCATGTGAGTGCTCATGCCTGCAGAGGCTGGAAGAGGCATTTGCCTTGTGAGTGCATGTGCCTGATGAGGATAAAAGAGGGCAAAGGTCGTGTGAGTGCAGGCACCTACACAGACCAGTCTGGCAGTGGGTAAGTGAGTTAAGGTGCCTGTATAACACAGTTGGGGGCAGTGAGCATGTGAATGCATATGCCTGCAGAGAGCAGAGGGGATGCAGTGGGCATGAAAGTGCGGGCACCTGCAGAGGCCAGAGGGGGCAGTATGCCTATGAATGGAGGTGCCTTCAGAAGCCCCCTAGGAGGGTCAGGCTGGTGACTGCAGTAGTCTGCAGAGGCCAGACTGGCACAGGGCATGTGAGTGCAGATGCCTGCAGTAGCCAGAGTGGGGCGGTGTTATATGAATGCCCTACCTGTATAGGGCAGCATGGGACAGTGGACATGTGAGTGCAGGTGCCTGCAGAGGCCCAGGGGGGCATTGGGCATGTGAGTGCAGGTGCCTTTATAGTCTAGAGTGGAGCATTGGGCATGTGAGTGCAGATGCCTGCAGAGGACAGAGGGGCAGTGGTCACATGTGTGAGTTCCCTGCAAAGGCCACAGGGGTAAGGTAATGTTAGCACACACTTTCAGTCTCTACACTTGGGAGGCAGAGACATGTGGATCTCTGATTTCAAGGTCACCATGTTCTACAGTGCATGTCACAGGACAGCCAGGGCTACACAGTGAAACCATGTTTAAAAAAAAAAAAAGAATGGAAAGGCTAGTGGAGTCCTGGACATGTGAATGCAGTTTCCTGAAGAGGGCGGAGATGGGACAAACACAAGAAATTGACAGATTGCATGTGCATGTAAGTTCCTGCAGATACTGAGTTGGTAGTGGGCATGTGAGTGTTCTTGCCTGCAGAGGCCAGAGAGGGGCAGTGGGCAATGTGAATGTTGGTGCCTGCAGAGGCCAGTGGGACTATGCATGTGAGAGTTCACATTTGCACATAGGCCAGAGGGTGAGCATGGGCATATGAGTCAGTTTCTTACAGACACAAGGACTGGCTGTGGACATGTGAGTGGAGGTGCCTGTAAAGCCAGATTTGGGCAGTGGGCATGGGAGTGCAGGTGCCTACATAGGCCAGAATTGGGTAGTTGGCATGCGAATTCAGGTGCTTGAATAGGCCAGAGTGGAACAGTGGGCTTGCGAGTGCAGTGCCTGCAGACAGCAGACAGGGACAGTGGATATATGAATGCAAGTGACTGCAAAGGCCAGGGGACAGTGGGCATGTGAGTGTACAGGGGGTCAGTGGGCATGTGAGTACTTCTGCCTGCTGAGTCAAGAACAGGGAAATGGGCATCTGAGTGCAGGTGTGTAAAGAAGGTAGAGGGGTGAATGTGGCATTTTAGGGCAGGTTCCTCTGGAGGCAAGAGAGAGGCAGAGAGCAAGGGAGTGCTGGTGTCTGCAGAGGCCAGAGGGGAGGGGTGACCATGAGTGCAGATGCCAGCAGGTGGGAATGTCAGTCCAGGTTCCTGCAGAGTCCTGAATGACCTAGTGGGCATCTGAGTGCTGGTTCCTGCAGAGTCCAGAGGTGGGTGGTAGGCATGTTAGTGCATGTTCCTGAAAAGGCTTCAGTCAGTGGGCATGTCCCTGCAGGTTCCTGCAGGATCCAGGTCAGAGTAGTGGGCACGTGAGAGCAGGTGCCTGAAGAAGCCTGATGGAGAAATGGACAACTGAGTACAGGTAACTCAAGGGGGAGCAGTGGTCATTCAGGGCAGATGCATTTTGACCAAGTGGGCATCTGGCATGTGAGCACATGTGCCTGCAGAGGCCAGAAAGACACAGTCACCATGTGTTTGAAGATACCTGCTGTGGCCACATCGGGCCATGTGCATACGAGGGCAGATGCCAGCAGAGTAGTGGGGTGACAGTGTGCCTGTGAGTTCAGGTGCATGTAGAGGCCAGTGAGGCTTTGGTCCTGGTAGTACAGGTGCCTGCAGGGGCCAGGTTGGCAGTGGGCAGGTGAGTTCAGGTGCATATTGAGGCTAGAGGAGGGCACTTGGCATGTGAGTGCACGTGCCTCAAAGGGCAAAGGTGCGCATAGGGCTTGAGAATGTAGGTGACCGCAGAGAGAAATGGGGGGGCAGTGGGCATGTGAATGAAAGTGCCTGCAGAGGACAGTGAGAAAATGGCCATGTGAATGCAGGTGCCAGCAATGGTCAGCTGGACAGTGGGCATGTGAGTGCAGATGCACACAAACCAAGAAGGTGACAGGTTTCATGTGCATGCAAGTTCCTGCAGAGACCAAGTTGTTGTTAGTGGACATGTGATTGTTGCTGCCTGCTGAGGCCAGAGGGCAGTTGGCATCCAAGTGTAAGTGTCTGAAGAGTCCAATGGGGCTGATGCATTAGAGTTCAGGACTGCACATAGACCAGCATGGTCATGTCAGTGCAAGTGCCTACAGAGGCCAGAGTTGGGTGGTTGGCATGTGAGTGGAGATGTCTGCAGAAAGCAGACAGGGACAGGATTTGTGAATGCAAGTGCCTGCATAGGCCAGGGGGCAGTGGGGATGTGAGTGTCCTTGCCTATGGGGGCCAGCATGTGAGTACATTTGCCTGCGGAGTCAAGAGCAGGGCATTGGGCATCTGAGTGTAGAGCTGTTAAGAATGTAGATTGGTAAATTGTCCATGTTAGGACAGGTTCCTCTGTACCCAAGAGAGAGGCAGTGAGCAAGTGAGTGCTGGTGTCTGCAGAGGCCAGGAAAGCAGTGGGCATGGGAGTGAAGGGGAGGGCAGAGGCCTGACTGGGCCAGTGGGCATGTGATGACAGGTGCCTGCAGAGGCCAGAGGTGAGTGGTGTGCAGGTAATGCAGGTGCCTGCAGAGTCCAGGCAGGCAGTGGGCATGTGAGTGCAGGTGCCTGTAGAGGCCAGAAGTGGGTGCTAGGCATGTGAGTGCAGGTGCCTGCATAGATCAGAGGGGGTGGTGGTCTTGTGAGTGCAGATATCTACAGAGGCTAGTATAGGGCAAGGTCATTCAGTGCAGGTGCCTGTGGAAGACAGGTGGGCAGCTGGCATGGGAGATTAGGTGCCTGTAGACACAGTAGACATGTGTTTGCAGGTACCTGCTCTGGCCATATTGGGCTAAGGTACTTATGAGTGCAGGTGCCAGCAGAGTAGAGGGGTGACAGTGTGCCTGTGAGTTTAGGTGCATGCAAAGGCCAGTGGAGCTTTGGTCATGATCATAACGGTGCCAAAAAAGGCCAGGTTGGCAGTGGGCATGTGAGTGCAGGTGCCTACAAAAGGCATGGTAGGTATTGGACTTGTGAGTGCTGGTGTCTGCAGAGGCCAGAGAGGAAGGCTGGCCATGAGAGCAGGTACCCTCAGAGACCAAAAGGGATTGGTGGGCATGTAAGTGTAGGTGCCTACAGGAGCCAGATGGGGAAGTGGGTATGTGAGTGCAGGTACCTACAGAGGACAGATGGGACAGACGTCATTGAGTGCAGGTGCCTGGAGATGCCAGCTGGGCATCTCGCATGTAAATTCAGATGCCTGTAGAGGGCAAAGGTTGGCTCTGGTCATGAGTCCAGGTTCTTGCAGAAGCCAGCGGGTGAGAGTGGACATGTGAGTGACAACACCTCCAAAGGGTAGAGAGTGGGCTTTGGGATTCTAAGTGCAGGGGTCTCCAAAAAGCAGCGGGGGCAGTTGGCATGTGAGTTCAGGTGCCTGCAGAGGGCATAGAGAGTGTTCTGTGAGTGCAAGTAACTGCAGAGGACAGTGGAGAAGTGCCCATGTGAATGCAGGTGCCAGCAATGGTCAGTGGGGCAGTGGGCATGTGAGTGCAGCTCCCTGAAGAGGACAGAGAGGCAGTGGTCACATGTGTGAGTTGCTTGCAAAGGCCAGAGGGGAAGGTGGTGTTAATGCACACCTCCAGTCTCTACACTTGGGAGACATGGTGGTCTTGATTTCAAGGCCAGCTTGTTCTACAGAGCATATTCCATGATAGCCAGGGCTACACAGTGAAACCGTGGTTCAAAAAAAAATAGAATGAAAACTAGTGAGGCATTGAGCATGGGAATGCACTTTCCTGCAGAGTCCAGGGGGCAATGGGTATATGAGTGCATGTCCACACAAAGGCAAAAAGGTGATGGATTGCATATCCATGCCATTTCCTACAAAGTTCAAGTTGGTAGTGGGCATGCAATTGTTGCTACCTTCAGGGCCGGGGGGCAGATGTCATATGAGGGCAAGTGCCTGCAGAGTCCAGTGGGGCTGATGCATTAGAGTTCAGGTGTGCACATACAGCAGAACATGGGCATGTGAGTGCAGGTGTTTGAAGAGGCCAGCTGGGGGGATGAATAGTGGACTTGTGAGTGTAGTGCCTGCAGGAACAGACAGGGACAGAGGATTTGTGAATGCAAGTGTCTGCATAGGCCAGGGGGCAGTGGGTATGTGAGTGTCCTTGCCTATGAGGGCCAGCATGTGAGTACATTTGCCTGCAGAGTCAAGAGCAGGGCATTGGGCATCTGAGTGTAGTGCTGTGAAGAGTGTAGATTGGTAAATTGTGCTGTTAGGACAGGTTCCTCTGTACCCAAGAGAGAGGCAGTGAGCAAGTGAGTGCTGGTGTCTGCAGAGGCCAGGAAAGCAGTGGGCATGGGAGTGCAGGTGAGGACAGAGGCCAGAGGGGACGGGGGTATGTGAGTGCAGACGCCTGCAGAGTCCAGGCAGGCATTGGGCATGCGAGTGTAGGTGCCTGCAGATGCAAGGGGAGCATTGGACATGAAAGAACAGGTGCCTGCAGAGTGTAGAGGAGGGTTGTCCTCATGTGAGTGCACATACCTACAGGTGCCACAGTGGGCATTGGGCATGTGAGTGCAGGTGTCTGCAGAGTATGGAGGAGGGCAGTGGGCATGTGAGTGCTGGCACCTGAAGAGGCCAGGGGAGGATGGGGAGCATGTGAGTGCGGGTGACTTCAGAGGCCACAGCTGGGCAGTTAGCATGTGAGTTCACTTGCTTGCAGAGGCAAGTGCTGGTGCCTTCAGTGGGCAGAGGCAGGCAGAGGCCATGTGAGTGCATGTGCTTGCAGAGGCCAGTAGGGCAGTGGGCATGTGAGTGCAGGTGTCTGCAGAGGCTGGGAGCAGGGGAGCTGCATTGGGTATGTGAGTGGAGGTGACTGCAGAGCCCAGAGGGCCAATGGACATGTGATTACAGGTACTGTAGAGTTCTGTGGGGCAGTGCGCTTGTGAGTGAAGGGGCCAGGGCATGTGAGTGCAGGGGCTTTCAGAGGTCACATGGGCATTGGGCATATGAGTCCAAGTACCTGCAGAGACCAGAGAAGCACAGTAGGCCTATGATTGCAGGTACCTGCAGAAGCAGTTGGGCAGTGGTCATATGAGTGCATTTGCCTTCAGACACCAATTGGGCAGGGGGCATGTGGGTGCAGGTTCCTGCAGAAGCCAGACGGTGGTTGTGGGCATGTGAGTGAAGGTGCTGCAGATGCCAGGGTGGCATTGGGCCTGTGTATGCACTTTCCTGCAGAGGACAGAGAGGGCAGTGGGCATATGAGTGCAAGCACCAGCAGAGGCCAGAATGGGGCAGTGGTCATGTGAGTACAGGTGTCTGCAGTGGCCAGGGGAACAGTGGACATGTGAGTGCAAGCTCACACATAAACACATGTGTGAGAGATTGCATGGGAGTGCAGGTGCCTGCAGATTCCAGGCTGAGTGGGCATGTGAGTGCAGTTTCAGAAAGAGGCAAGGGTAAGCAGTAGGCATGTGACCTGGGATTCCTGCAAAGGCTAGATTTGGGCAGACAGAATGTGAGTGCAGGTCCCTGCATAGGCCAGAGCTGGGCAGTTGGCACATGAGTGCAGGTGCCTGTAGAGGGGAGAGGAGGGCAGTTGGCATGTGAGTGCACATTCTCAGAGCCCAGAGAAACGCAGTGGGCATGTGCATGCAGGTGACTTAAGAGGCCAGATGGGGGAGGTGGGCATGTGAGTTCCAGATGCCTGCAGAGGACAAAGGGTTTGGGGGAGCATAGGAATGCAGATGCCTGCAGAGCCCAGTGTTGTGGGATATTAGTTTAGGATGTGTTGCATTTGTTTATGCTGTGGAACATTTGTTTAATGATGTAAAGATGTGTTGCATTCTTTTTGGTTGCATTAGCTTAACTCTATAAAGCTGTGTTACCTTGCCTGTCTAAAACATATGATTGGTCTAATAAAGAGCTAAATGGCCAATAGCTAGGCAGGGATAGACGGATAGAGGGATAGATGGGACTGCCAGGCAGAGAGAATAAGTAGGAGGAGACATCTAGGCTCTTCAGAGGCAGGGAGCAACAAAAGGAGAAGAAGAGGATGATGCTAGGGGCCAACCACCCAGCCACACAACCAGCCATGGAGCAAGAAGGAAAGAAAGATAAATAGAATAAAGAAAGGTAAAAAAGCCAGGAGGCAAAACATAGTTAAAGAGAAATGGGATAATTTAAGTTAGAAAGTTGGCTAGAAACAAGCCAAGCTAAGGTCAGACAGTCATAAGTAAGAATAAGTCTCCATGTATTTATTTAGGAGTTGGGTGGCAGGCCCCCAAAGGTTAAAAACAAAACTAGAGTCCAGAGGGGGGCAGTGAGCACATGATTGCAGGTGCCTGCAGAGGGCAAAGTGGGTAGGGGGCATGTGAATCCAAGTGTCTGCAAAGGCCATGGAGTGTACTGGCTGGTTTTGTATGTCAACTTGACACAAGCTAGAGTCGTCAGAGAGGAAGGAGCCTCAGTTGAGGAAATGCCTCCTTGAGATCCAGCTGTAAGGCATTTTCTCATTTAGTGATCAATGGGGCAGGGCCCAACCTATGGTGTCATCCCTAGGCTGCTGGTCCTGGGTTCTATAAGAAGGTGGGCTAAGTGAGCAGGGGAAGCAAGCCGTTAAGCAGCACCCTCCACGGCCTCTGCATCAGCTCCTGCTCCAGGCTCCTGCCCGGTTTGAGTTCCTTTCCTGACTTTCTTCAGTAATGAACAGCAATGCTGACGTGTGAGCCAAATAAACGCTTTCCTCCCCTTTTGGTAATGGTGTTTTGTCGCAGAAATAACAACTTTAAGACAGAGAGAGAATGGGTATGTGAGTGGAGGTGACTGTAGAGGCCAGAAGGGCAATGGGCATGTTATTCCAGGTGCCTGTGGAGTTCTGTGGGGCTGGTAAATAAAGATACGCTCATACACCAGAGGGGGTTTGCAGGCACGTGAGTACAGTTGCCTCCTGAGGCCAGAGGGGGCAGTGGGCATGTGAGTGTTGGCACCTGCAGAGGCCAGTGGGGCAGTGGGCATGTGAGTGTTGGCACCTGCAGAGGCCAGTGGGGCACTGGGCATGTGAGTGTTGGCACCTGCAGAGGCCAGTGGGGCAGTGGGCATGTGAGTGTTGGCGCCTGCAGAGGCCAGTGGGGCTGTGTTCCTGAGAGTTCAGGTGTGCACATAGGCCAAAGGGTGACTGTGGGCCTGTGAGTGCAGGCTGTTGAAGACACAGGAATTGGCTATGAGCATGTGAGTGGAGGTGCCTGCAAAACCAGATTTGGGCAGTGGGCATGTGAGTGCAGGTACTTGCAGAGGCCAGAGGTGGGGGGTAGCAGACTTGTGAGTGCAGGTGCCTGTGGGGGGCAAAGGGCAGCAGCCTGCATGTCAGTGCACCTCCCTGCAGAGACCAGAGGGAGTTGGTGGGCATGTGAGTGCAGGTACCTACAGAGGCAACTAGGGGCAGTGGTCATTGAGTACAGGTGCCTGAAGAGGCCACAGGGGCACAGTGGACATGTGTTTGCAGGTACCTGCTGAGGTCAGATTGGGCCAATGTGCATATGAGAGTGCAGGTGCCAGCACGGGCCAGGGGTGACAGTGTGCCTGTGAGTTCAGGTGCATGTAAAGGCCAGTGCGGCTTTGGTCACAGTAGTGCAGGTGCCTGCAGCGGCCAGGTTGGCAGTGGGCAGGTGAGTGCAGGTGCCTGCAGAGGACAGTGGGGAAGTGGCCATGTAAATGCAGGGGCCAGCAATGGTCACTGGTGCGGTGCGCATGTGAGTGCAGCTGCCTGCAGAGGAGAGAGGGTCAGAGGTCACATTTGTGGGCTTGCTTGCAAAGGTGGAGGGAGGGGACAGATGGTGGTAGTGCATGTCTTTAGTATCAACACTTGGGAGGCAGAGGCAGGCGGGTCTCTGAGATCAAGACCAGCTTGTTCTACAGAGCATGTTCCAGGACAGCCAGTGCTACACAGAGAAGCCCTTTGTCAAATGAGAAAAAATAGAATGCAAAGGTTGTGAGGGCAGTGGGCATGGGAGTGCAGTTTCCTGCAGAGTCCAGGGAGGGAGTGGGCATGGGAGTGCAGGTTCAAACAAAGACAAGAAATTGACAGATTGCATGTGCATGCAGCTTCCTGCAGATACTGAGTTGGTAGTGGGCATGTAAGTGTTCTTGTCTTCAGAGGCCAGAGAGGGGCAATGGGCATGTGAATACTTTTGCCTACAAAGAACAGGGCAGGGGGCATCTGAATGTAGGTGTGTGAAGAGGGTAGAGGGGTGAATTTTACATAACAACCTGTTAGAGCAGGTTCCTCTGGAGGCAAGAGAGAGGCAGAGAGCAAGTGAGTGCTGGTGTCTGCAGAAGCCAGAGGGGAGGGGTGGCCATGAGTGCAGATGTCAGCAGGTGGGAATGTGAGTCCAGTTCCTGCAGAGTCCTGAATGAGTCAGTGGACACGTGAGTGCAGGTGCATTTAGAGGTCAGTTGGGTTTTTATCATGTTAGTTCAAGGGCCTGCAGCGTCCATGTTGTCAATGGGTATGTGAATTCAGGTGCCTGCAGAGGCCAGAGTGTGGCAGTTGACATGTGACCTCAGGTACCTGTAGAGGCGATAAAAGGATGTCAGATCTGGAAGGGCAGTTGTTAGCCTCCCAGTTTGAATGGTGAGAAACAAATTCAGGTCCTCTGGAAGAGCAGGAAATGCTTTTAACCACTGAAAAATCTCTTCTGCCTGATGGATTACATCTTAAGAGAAGGGCCATTAGGATGTAATATTCTTATTGTTGTGCCCACATCACAAGACCCCCCAAGCAAGACCACCACAGAGCCAATATCTGATACAAAACACACAGGGGTTTATTGATAATGAGCAAGCCTGGGCTTGGTCCATGTCCAACCCTTCGATGCAGCGGGTAGAGGAGGACAGCCCTGAGGTCTCAGAATGAGGGGTTTTTAAAGGGAAAGACTGCAAGCAGGGTGGTACAAGCTTTTGGGTCAAATGATTGGGCGAGGGTAAGTAACCTTTAAATATACTGGTTGGGGGTTACAGTTATCATTTTTTGGGCAGTCCTGGACAAGTCCCAGGCTTTGTCTTTGAGCTGCCATGGAGGCTGGCTGGCCTAGCACGTATCGACTGTGGGGGATGACTCAGTGGCCCAGGCCCTGTCCTTGACTCATGCATATAGCTCTAAGTTGGTTAGGGATCCCAGACAGTAAACAATTGACTGAACCTTGAGCGGTCAGAGTACATGCAGAAAGGGAGCTACTGCAAGGACTATGTCTTTTGTTCACGGCCCTCCCAGAAACTGCTTGCTCAAGTCTCAGGAAATGGCAATTGAGGCTTGATCTCTGAAAGAACACTGAGCAGCCTGGTATGGCGTCTGCTTGGTCCTTTCATTATTTTTTGATCAGATCAGAAAGCCATGCCTTTATCCAAGGCCAGAGCTAGACCTCTGATTTCATTCTTTTGGTAGGGACCAGGAAGCTTTCCTTCAATGGGCCTCAACAAAGCCCTGGTATCTCCACCCTTAATATGGGATTTTAAATCCTAAGGAGGGGCACTTGTAATGTTTCATTTCTTAGTGTCACTAGGAAACCAGAGGTGGTATTCATAGTTGACTTTGAGGGAGGGGTCCATTCTAGATAATATCCAAAACTACTAATCCTGCAATATTACCTCATCAAGAGTTGAGACCCTAAAGTCATTTAGGAGATGAGCTAAAATTGGCGCATAAAAAGACTTAGGGTCCCTACTCTTGCTGAGTTCGAGCCCTAAAGGGATATCAAGCAGACACTGATAGGTGCTTAGATTGCAGTACCTCTGTTGGCAATTCTGACCTCAACCCGGACAAAACCAGGAACATTTCAGACTCCTGGGCAAAGACAAAAGTTGAGGCCCCTGTCTCTAGACTGCCTGACCATGTGATATCCCCTGTTCCTATCTTCAGCACTCCCTTCTCTAGCCTTGCTAAACCTATTTTCTGGGTTTCTTCTGTTCAAATAGATAGTTGCATTTTCTTGGTGCATTGGAACTTGTCAACATCTTTTGGTGAACTTGGTGGTTTTCATGTAGTCTGTGCTGACTGTTGGGGGTGTTTGAAGCACTGGTGTTGTGTTCTCTCCCTTCTGTCGTATTCCACATGTTTGGTAGGGTGTTGGGTGAGCTGTAAGTAAACTCTTTCTAGAAGGGGGAAATATTTTTAAAGGACAAACTATTCCTAGAAATAGTGTTTGTCTTCACTCCCCTGTGTCCTGTATCTTGGTTTGAGTCTGTACTTTGACTTCAACTCATCAGTTGTCCTGTTCGTGGACCTAGAAACAGCTCGTGGGCTCCTCTTTTCTTTTTGTCACATGACCCCATGAGCACCAGGCATGCACATGGTGCACATATATACTTGCAGACAAAACATTCATGCACATAAACAAATAAATCTAAAAAGAATTCTTCTAACTTTCCTCTTTTAAAGGAACAACTGATATAAGTAATGGAATCTTTTCATGCTGTATTGAGTCTTGCTAATGTTCCATTTGTTTGTTTATCACAGTGATTCTCAGCCTTCCTGATGCTGCAACTCTTTAATACAATTCCTCATGTTGTAGTGACCCCCAACCATAAAACTGTTTTCATTGCTACT
This sequence comes from Peromyscus aztecus, assembly GCA_902168405.1. NCBI lineage: Eukaryota > Metazoa > Chordata > Mammalia > Rodentia > Cricetidae > Peromyscus > Peromyscus aztecus. The sequence continues at coordinate 46,693 of CABHPQ010148273.1, forward strand.
TCATAACTATAATTTTGCTACTATTATAAATCATAATATAAATCACTGTTTTTTTTTACTTTCTTTTATTTATTCTTTGTGGCTTTCACATCATGCATCTCGATCCCACTCATTTCTCCATTCCTTTGTATCCGCCCTCTTCCCTTGCAACCTCCTATAGTGGTATTCTATTTGTACTGAAATGTGATTTTATTTGTATGTTAATAAATAAAGTTGTCCAGAGGTCAGAGTTATTTAGCAAACCATAGGGAAAGCCAGGGCGGTGGTGGTGCACGCCTTTAATCCCAGTACTCAGCAAGCAGAACTAGGTAGGTCTCTGTGCGTTGGAGACACACGCCCTTAATCTCAATACCAACCATAGAGGACCTGGAGGTCTGTACAGAGAGGCAGTGATGAGACAGCCACGTAGTTGGGTTTATGACCAATGAGAAGGAAGAACCAGAACTCTATTTAAGGACAAACGCACAGGAAGTAGCCCCTTTTTTTCGGAGAGGTTTCTTGGCGGAAGAAGCTAGCCAGCAGCACGCGGGTAAGCTCCTAACTCTGACCTCTTGGGTTTTTATCTTTACCTTGGCTCTGTGTTTCTTATTTAATAAAACGGTTAGTTACATCTACAACCTCCCCCTCCCAAAATAAAATAAAATTTAAGAGAAAAAAAAGAAAAGAAAAAAAGGAAATATTGTGACACAGTGAGTCACGTAGTAAACCCTTTTATTCATGTATCTTTACTTGTAAGTGTTCATTGCAAAGAGTCATTGGTCTGGATCGAGGCCTCTGGCTTCAGCTATACCATCAATGCTGGGCCCTCACTGGGACTCCTTTTGGATATCCTGTTGTTGCCCTGTGTCATGGAGATCCTGCAGCTTTGGGTCTGCAGGACTGGTACCTTCATGTGCTCCAGCAGATCACAGATGGGGTGGATATTGGGGTGGGCCTGGGTAGTTGCAGGGTTGCTCAGCCCATTAGCTCCCCACTGTCCTCACCACCAGGGTGAGCTCTCCTGCATTGCCCTGGACTAGTTCACCTCTTGCTACAATGAGCAAGCCGGGGTTCTCTTGCTTTCATGTCCTCAGGGTTGAGTCTCCCACACCTGAACCATCAGGGCCAGCTCTCTCCACTGTGTGGCCCTGTCAAGGTGCAGGGGCCACTCCCCTCAGTGCTGCAGCTGGTGAGGGACAGGGACAGCTCTCCTGCTCCACTCTTATGACCTCAGGGTCAGCTCTCCTACCCACCACAGGCAAAGAGGGTTGGAGGTCAGGGAGAGGGCATCTCTTCCCCACCCACACCACCATATGTCAGATGAGGGGAGGGACCAGATCTCCTAAGCTCACATTCTTGGGGCTTGTTCACAGGACCTCTGTCAATAGGGCCACACAAATAGGGCGCAGGGCCCCTTTTTCCCAAGTGCTCCAGCTGGTAAGGGGGAGGGTCAGGTCCCTTACCCACCACAGATGGTAGGGGAAAGAGGAGGAGAGCATCATTCCCTCACCTTCCACCACATGGCAGATGAGCGGGGTATGGCTACCTGATCCACTCTCACACCCTCAAAGCCAGCTCATCCACACCTCTGTTGATAGGTGACCTCTGTGAAAGGGTCATTCAAGCCCAAAGGGGTCAAGACCCTCAAGAATGAGAACTTCTGGTTTAATTGACATGTATGATGTAATGCTGACCTTTGGGTGTCTCACAGACTTAAGGGCATCAAAACTTGTCATTCTGGAAATCTTGCTAATTAAAACCTCTGTGTGTGTGTGTGTGTGTGTGTGTGTGTGTGTGTGTGTGTGTGTGTGTGTGTGTACGTACTCTGATAGTAAACATTTTGCTATTGTATATATAAGATATATTGGTTATTTATTAAGTGGCACAGTGTTGTTCACTAAGCGGCACTGTTTACCGTGAGAGAAAAGCTACAAGGTACAACAAAACCCACTATAAGAGTTTATTAAGGGAAGGGAACAGAAGGGATGTGCATAAGCCTATAGAATGACCGTGCAGGAACGGGGGGAATAGGTGGAACCCGCTTTTATAGGTTCCCCCACCCCTGCACATGTGCACATGGACTTACGTAGCTATACCACACATGCGCATAGATTATGTGACTATGCAAGCACGGATTACATAGGATGTAAGACCCGAGGATGACTAAGCATCTTGCCTGGCTACTGGAGAGTGCATGTGCAGTCATGTAGCTGAGGGAGTGGCTAGTAATTCTAACAGTATTTATTCATACTCTGTAATCACTAGCACTGTACTCAACATTTATACAAGATTTAAAATTTTGATTGCCAGTGCTATAAACATATTCTACCAAATTTTTTTTAATGTTTCTTCTGTATGCAGTTACTTCATTTTCCAAACAGTTCTACTGCTGTTGGTTGTGTGTTTGTAAAACTTCATATGAACTGGTGTCTGTTACTCAGGAGTTGTGTCTTTGTAAAGCCTTAAAAACTGAACAGTCTACAGAAAATCTTCTGACAGAGGAACCTGAACAATGGTTTTAAGATGCAAGGACATTCCTTACAGGATAAACAGATGGAACTTCAGGTATGCCTGACCTAAAAGACACCTCTTCTATACATCAGATGTTTAAAATTAGACCTAAAGAGTTTACTGGAACTAACTCATTGACATCACTTAGCAGTCCCCCCAAAAAATGTGAAACCAAATCATACTATCCAGGGCGAATCTTTCCCTGGCATTGTATGACTATGGAGTACAAGCCATCAGATGGTTAATTGGCAATGTCTTCAGAGAATAGTGTTTAGAGACAAGGGGGAATGTGGTCAAAACGGAAATAAAGTCACACTGGACATGGTTGCACTTGCCTGTAATCCCAACACCTGGGAAGCTGGAACACTGTCTCCAACCAATGAGGTGGATTTACTTGAGCCAGCCCTTCCAAAAGTAACTAAAGGTCAAGAGGTTATGAAAAATGATTCCAGGGCTAGAGAGAAGAGGCAGTAGTTAAGAGCACTGGCTACTCTTTCAGAGGACCCGGGTTTGATTCCCAGTACCCACATGGCAGTTTCTGTCTACAGCTCTGGGCCAGGGGATCTAACACCTTCTTCTGTCCTCCACGAGCACTGCACACATATGGGCATACATGCAGGCACAACTCCCACACACATTAATTTGGGCTGCCCCCAGTCACAGTGAGTTTTGTCAGTCAATGGACTGACAGTCTGGTTAGTTCCTAGCCCTGTGTAGTACGGGGGCCAGGTGTCTAAGCATAACCAGCAATCCTGGCTGACTTCTGGCTGTGAGTGATAAACTCTATCCCCAGGGTCCCTTCCTGTGGCATCTGTGGAGTCTGTTTCCCCAGGTTTTTCCTGTTTCCCAAAGACCAGAATCTTTTTAAAGGAATTTTTCAGGAAGCCTCAGTTTTACAACCCCAGTTTTTTTGCAATGGAAACTCCCTTGTTTCTGGCAATTAGGGGCCCAGCTGCAGGGCATGCATAGAATTGTAAACTCTGTATTCTTATCTCAGAAGACAAATTTCTATATCTCCTTTTCTCCATACAATGAGACACTTGAAGTGGGCATCAGTGAGCAAAGGTCAAGGTGGAATATGTGTTGCCAGTTTGTAGTCACACTAGCTAATACCTTCCCTGTTCTGTCTTCCTCAGTTTCCAGTCCAGGCCCAAGGGCAGTTGGGGTTGGATCATGACCCTGTATTTATACCCATAGTGTAAAACGTAAGATTCAGGAGGAGGTAGTGGGGAAGGGAGTGGAAGGGCCCAGGACCCAATGAGACCTTAATTTCAATGGGACTATAGTCTGAAGACAGTCCATTTGATGGCAGTGTCCGTTGAGCTAATCACCTGGTAGGGTCCTTTCTGGGCTAGTTTCAGCACCCCTTTGGCTACTCGCTTGACAAAGATGGTATCACTGGACTCAAACAAGGGGAAACTGGTGGTGAATTCAGAGGTCAGCTGTGTTTCTGAGATAGTTCAATGAATAGCTTGTATAGTGAGCTGGAGGGCCTATGACATGAGAAAGGAATGGTTAAGCTAGAAGCAGAACTACAGAAGCCAAAAAGTAGGGTTAGTGCATGTAGAGACTTTTCCAGAACTATAGTATTTGATGGATTAGGCCTTTGTCTTAGTTTGGCAGGTGGTGCTGCCTACATGCTGAGTTTTAAAGCCTAAATGGTATTTTCCATCATGGAGTCAGTTGTGCTAAGGTCTTGGGGCCTACTATGTCTGGAGACATTTATGCCTGTCAACCTGAGTGTAAGAGTATTGAAACAATTGACCGTGAAAGAAAAGGGAATTCCCCAGAAGTCTCATTCTGGGAGAAAGAAGAGGACCCAGCTGGAAGAGGAACTTGTCTCCCTGAAATAGAGTTTACATAGTTCTAACAGCTTCTCAGGCCATGTCTTAGTCACTATTCTATTACTGTGAAGAAACACCATGACAAAGCAACTCATAAAGGAAAGCATTTAATTGGGACTTGCTTACAGTTTCAGAGGTTTAGTCCATTGTCATCATGGCAGGGAGCATGGCAACATGCAAGCAGACATGATGCTGGAGAAGTAGCTGAGAGTTCTACATCTGGATCCTCAGGTAGCAGGTAGTGGGTTTGGCTTGGGCTTTTGAAACCTCAAAGCCCACCCCCAGTGGCGTACTTCTTCCAACAAGGACCCACCTACTCCAACAGGGCCACACCTCCTAGTCCTTCTCAAGTAGTGCTATTCCCTTATGACTAATCAATCAGGATGAGACTGAGGCTAAGACAAGGATGGTTCAATGGTGCACAGAACCATACTTTGACTGGGACTGTATATCTCTAGTCTTCTATTTAAACTTTCTTCTTACTTCAGGACCTTGAAAACAGACTTGAGGGAATCACTTTGTCCCTTTTCCTAATGTGGTCATGTTGAGTAAATTTCCCTTTTCTGCCTTCCACTTAAAAAATGTAGGAGAAAAAAAAAATGTAGGAGAGATAATCTTCAATCATGCATAGTATCAGTAGCATCAATTGTATCAAATATAATTTTTAATATTAAGTTTTGGTGGGGGGAGTGGCTTCTATTCTTTTGTAAAATTAGTGCCAGATCCAAATATTTGCTTTATGTTCTAGTGATTAAGTTCCTCTGTAACATACTTTTGAGTACTTTGTAAAGTAGGGTTGTGGGGAGAAAAATGCTAAATGCTACTCAAAGCAAATGTTCATGGTAGTGATTTGCATGAGTTACTACTATAAAGGGCTTTTAGTGGT
>CABHPQ010148275.1:0-15151 GCA_902168405.1 Peromyscus aztecus
GGGGGACTGTGCTTGGTAAATTACTGCCATAGATTTTCCTGCCTTCTTCTATCTCCTCTTCCCCAAATTCATATTGCATTGATTTCAACCACTCTTCTCCAACTGCAAAATTATAGCTCAGAATTGCCAGGATTTCTTGATTTAAAATAGTTTTATTTCTAGCTTGAAACACAGATTAAATAAATGACAATTATATATTCTGGTAATGTAGCAATTCTCACCTTGGCACTTGGGTTTTACTATGCACCATACCTACTGCTGCAGAGATGCACATGGCTTTCCTTGTTCCATCCAAATGTTTCTCATAATATATAAGCTTTCTGTTTACTTTATGCCTGTTTAATATAAATCTGTTTTATCTAAATTTCATATGGACATGAAATTAAGGAAATAGGAAAAAATCAGAAACTATAGTCGATGGGATGATAAGAGCATCTAAAGTCAGGTAGGGAGCCCAGCATACTCATTCCCCAATAAATAAATGCAACGCCCCAGGCACCATTCCCAGAGAGATGCCCGCGTTCTTGTAGCCTGAGAGTAATAGACATAACAGACACAGACAGAAAGGAAATAAAGGAGAGGTAACTTTGTATTAAGAAAAGATGCAAAAATAAGACAGCTTTTGTTTATTTATGATAGTGGGGAAATCTAAAATATCCAGCTGAAAATTATATATGGAAAATTCTATAATGATTAAGATTCAAAAATTGATTAAACAAGTAATACACACACATATCTATATGTATATCTATATTATGTATATATAGATATACACACATATCATGTACTAGTTCTAACCAAGTGAGAAGTAGAAAGAAAGCTGGGTATTAAGATACCACAATTGCTTTATTTCCCAAAGTACACGCCTCTCTATTCACTGAGCTACAGAATACGACTAACATTTCAACTTGAACAGAATTACTGTTTCTTCTTCCACAGCACGTTGAAAGCTATACAGCTAGGAGAATGAATTCTTCAAATAGCTGATCACTTGTGCGGATGACCACTATATGCTTCATTCCCTTTATGAATGAAAAAGGCCCAGTGAAAGACAGAAGGGTCGTGGGCTTGCTTCAGTTCCTAAAATAGACAACAGAGCCTTTTACTCACCTAAATTAGGGACCATTCCTCATCACATGGCAAAATAGAATAAGAATGCATGAGGTCTTAAGAGAATGCTCAGAGGTTAAGAGCACTGGCTGCTCTTGCAGAGGACCCCATTACATTTCTAGCACCTACATGGTGACTCACAGCCATCTGTAACTCCAGTTTCAGGGGACCCAACACCTTCTGATTTGGGCTGGTACCAGGCATGCCAGTGGTGTACAGACACATGTAGGCAAAACACCCATACACATAATTATTTTTTAAGGATCATAATGTAGAGTAAGAAAAAAAGAACAAGAATTAATACCCACAAGTAGTCTTTAAAATTCAAGTACACTAGGAATCCCTCTATCAAGACAAGACTAAGTCAAGCAGAGCTCGGCCTTCAGGAAACTGAGCCTACTTATCTGTCATTGAGTCCCTACACTGCCCTCTGGCACTATATGCTTGTTCTCAGAGAATGGAATACTCACCTAAATGAAGAAGAGATATGACTCATCCTAAAAAAAAAAAAATGTTAAGCAAAGGAAAATTAGAATCCAGAGAGAAGTTCTAAGCTGTGTTTTGTTCACTGTGAGAACAGAAGGTATCAGTGCAAATTACAGTTGGCTGTATGTGGAAAAGATAACCATCTCTGCACAAAAGGAGAAACCAGCAGAAAGATACCAAAATAAGATGGTCACAATGTTGACAAGCCAGAGGGAGGGGGTGGCGTCAGGAACACCAAAGAGTCAGGTGAAAGCCTGATTCACCAAGAGCCTTGGAAACCAGATAGAGATGCTGGGATAATGTGTACCCCGTATTAAAACTATTGTTCTACTTTTCTTTTTATCGAAAATAGATTCTTTTCCCACATAATATATCCTGATTACAGCTTCGCCTCCCTCTACTCCTCCCAGTTCCTCCCCAACTCCCCTCCCACCAGATCCACTCCCTCTCTATCTCATTAGAATACAGCAAACTCCAAAGAGATAACAATAAAACATAACAAAGTAAAATCCAATAAGATAAAACAGAACTATCCCATCAAAGTTGGACAAGATAACAGAAGGAAAAGAGCCCAAGGGCAAGTATAAGAGTCAGAGACCCACTCTTTCACACACTCAGGAATCCCAGGAGCCGTGCATCTGCCAGGATCACCGCAGGTGTGTAGATCGATGGCTTACTGTACGGCAGAGTCCTGTTGAGCTCCTCGCTCTATAACAAACATCCTGCAAGAAGATGCCGTTCTATCTCCTGTGATTTCCAGGAACAATGTCTGGTCCTGGGGCTTTCCTTTCTTGGTCTTGTTGCTGTTGCTACTGGGTTTTTTCATGGTGATTTGGGCACAAGAGAATAATGAGAGTATGTTATAAGGAAATGGAGAACAATTCCCCCAGGGAATGTCTGAGAAGATGAAGCTAATGGGGAACACTATGAGAATAGATAAAAGTCCCTATGTTTCTTTTCACTCCTACTCAACATAAATCTGTGACTACTCCACCTGCTGTAAAAGAAATTACCTTATCTGAACCCACTTAGGAATCCTTCATGTGTCCTGTTGATTGTATTCTGAGAGGCACTGATCCCAGGAAATATTTTTGGACAGTTGGTGTTAGGAACTTAGTGGTACATTGGTTACAGGAAACTTGAGAACATTGGATTGCCCAGAGCAAGGCTTAAAGTCTACATTTGTGCCTAAAACAGCTAGTGTAGGATCAAAGGAACATGAGGAAGGTGTGCTTATTATTAAACCTAGAAAACTGAATGCTTATTTTTCTACATGGTGCAAACACTTACATCAGCCCTCTTGAAGAACGAAAGTAACTCTTTTAGATTTGTTTCTTAAGACTCAATGTCTGGTACCTTGTAACCACAAAGGGCAGCCAGCCAAAATATTTTAGCTAATATAAAAAGACTTAGTCTCTTGCTATCCTCAGTGTCTAACTGTTTCCTGTCCAACCTGCTGGAAGGTGTGGTCTGTTTTTTAGACCCATGGTATTGGTTTTACCCTATATCCCTGGGTGACCACAGTCTTTTCCCACAAGCATCACCCAAGAGACCTAAAACCGAGTGGACCCATTATTATTCAATCTTTCCATTATTCTTCCATTTCTGTGAAGGTGTTAAAATATAGTACATCTGACCTAACTGGGAAGAAATCAAGTAGATAATATAACTAAAACAAAGTAAATACAATACAGCACTAATGTAGATGTAATCAACCATCTTATAAATAAGAAACACAGAACCAATGCAAAGAAGAAAGCCAAGAGGTCAGAGTTAAGAGCTAAAACTTTACCCTTCCTTCTGCAGTGGTCCTACCTCTCCGAAGGAGCCGGTACTTCCTGTGTTAAAGTCTTTATATAGTCTCTGTTCTGCCTTCTCATTGGTTGTAAATCCAACCACAGGACTACCTCATTACGGCCTGTCTGTATAGACCTCCAGGTGTTCTATGGTTGGTATTGAAATTAAAAGCATGTGTATCCAATGCTGGCTGTATCCCTGAACACACAGAGACTTGTAGCTCTGTCTACCAAGTGCTGTGATCACAAGCGTACACCACCACTGCCCTGCTTTCCTATGGCTTGCTAATAGCTCTGACCCCCAGGCAACTTTATTTATTAACATTTTGGTACAAAAGAAAATATCACCATACACTAAGACTCGGGACAACATTCCAACAAAAATTTGTACACCTTGTTAGCTATTAGTAAGCAGATTATTTCACAGCATGACTGTTTTAAAATCAAGCTTTAACAATATAGTAAAATCTGGGGTGTTTCTTTAATAAGGTTATTAATCATCTTGAAATTCATTACAAATCTTGTTTTGACAAAATGTTCTATTCAAAATGACTACACAATCATCCCTTGCACATGGAGGTGATTGGTTCTACAGATGTCAGAACCTGCAGGTGCTCACTTCTTACATGTTTAGGATCACATACGCATAGAGTCAATCCACAAACTCCCATGCACTTTAAATCTTGTCTTCATTACTGGTAATATTCATCAACTTCTCTGAATAGATTTTAGACTATGTTGTTTAGGGAGTAATGAGAAGAAAAAAACTCTCTGTACGTTCAATAGAAATGTACATTTTAAGAAGAGTTTTCCATCTGTTGTTGTTGAATATGTGGGTGCACAGTGTTCTGAAATGGAGGGAAAGAGTTATATAATATATAATTAAAATAGAATGTGTATGCTAAGATAGTATAAGGTATAATAGAGGCAGTTAAAGCTGTGGCCCCAAAATATGTCAAAGCTAAAATGAAGGGGGACAGGGCACTGACAGAGTGATGAACCTTGGCTTTGTTGCTCAAAAGCACACTTGAAATAATTCTTCTTAATTCAAGAGACATGACGGTAAAGAAAATTGCAGTGATTGGCGCTGGAGTCAGCGGACTGGGCGCCATCAAGAGCTGTTTGGAGGAGGGACTAGAACCTACGTGTTTTGAAAAGAGCAGTGACATTGGAGGACTGTGGAGATATGAGGTAATTTTATAAGTATTTTCAGAGTATGACATCATCTATGTGTATGAGAGTTGCTTCTATTCAACTAGAGAATAAAACTGATACCATAAATTATTTCTTAAGTGTACTTTCCAAATTAGTGATAAATATTTCAAGTAAGTTAAAATTCCTTGTGGGACATGCACAATCCTATTCAGTTTCATGTCCCTGACAACCAACCCTACATATAACACTTTGGATATTGATGTGCAAGTTTGGCGTGGGAGTGCTGAAACTCAAGGATGTAAAAGTTATTCTCCCTCTAGCAAACTCGCTATTAGTTGTGGCGTTTTTTTCCACATCATACAATCTCCCTACGCGTTGTTTTGTGTTGCTTATTAGTTATTGGAAAAACATGTCTCCACCAAGAAACGTATGTTTTCTTACAAACAGTGTCGTGCATAATAACTTAAAGAAGTGGGTCTATCTCATAGTGTCTCCAGAAGTCAGAAGGGTGGAAGAGGAATCGTAATGTTGGTGTGTCTTAGTGAAGCTTAACACATGATCATTAAAAGCAGTTCTTACGAACTTACCACATTTATCTTATTGTCGCCATTATTATTTCTTTATATTTTAATATACCCTATAGTTGCATGGGGTATATTAAAATATATATGCTTTTTTGTCCCAAAGCAGATAAGCATTTGTAATCTCTATTACCTTCTCTTAGACAAAATCCCTTCCATTGTGAGGTAGAATTTGTCCATTCGGAATCTCCCTTCCAAACCTCCTTTGAGCTACTTTTCTAATCTTGTCTCGGTTTGTGGGCATTCTTGGAGCCTGCTCTCTGTTTGCTGTTGCAAAATAATTATTCCTACCACAGAGTCAGTCACTATAAATAGAATTATAGCAAGAGAACCCTCATCCGAAAGTGGGCCTAACACCCTCATCCTGATGAGTTACTATCACAAAACCTGAAAAACAAATCATGACTTTTCAAAGAAAAGTATACCAAACACCACAGTTCTGGTTGCTCCTAACACATCTGGAAACCAAGGATTGGTTTGTTTCCTTTAGGAGACACCAGAAAGTGGAAGGCCTGGGATATACAAATCTTTGACCTGCAATACGTCCAAGGAGATGACAGGTTTTAGCGACTACCCCGTCCCTGACCATTACCCCAACTACATGCACAACACCAAAATGATGGAGTATCTCAGGATGTACGCCAGGCACTTCGGGCTGATGAAACACATCCAGTTCCAGGTAAGAAGTGAAAGCCCACCCACTGCCTGCTCATTGGTTGAGGTAAAGTGTGCACAGCCAGAGCCGGCTGGGACACAGTTTCAATCCGCATTTCCCATTCATGTCTCCGCCACTCTCATGAATAGTGAAGACATATTTGTCTTATATACCCCACCAGATGAACACAGTCCCAGCTGGAACCTGACTTCCAATTTTTGGCTAATTTGGTAAAATAAAAATATAAGTCATAGGAAATAAGAAACAATGTATTTTGTGCTCTAAGAAACCATAACATTTGGGAAATGGTCATTTTAGGAACTTTATGTCCACACAACTCCTAACCACCCAGGAGCCATGAATAGAACTACTTTCCCAACTTAAACACAAAATTCTACAGAAAAATAAAAAATGAACAAAAATGTTCTAGAACTCAGGCTTTGTTCCTTGCTTCCTAGACAAAGGTATGCAGTATAAGGAAGCGCCCCGATTTTTCATCCTCTGGCCAGTGGGATGTTGTGGTGGAAGCTGATGAGGTGCAGAAAACTTACATCTTTGATGGGATCATGGTCTGCAGTGGACACTACAGCGAGAAGCATTTTCCTTTACAGGATTTCCCAGGTATTTCTCTGGTGTGTGTGAGAAGACTCTTAGGATTCTAATCTCTTTTAAATTAATTAATGTATTTATTTATTTATTTTTACATCCCAACCACAGTTTCCCCTTTCTTCCTTTTCTCCCAGTCTCTTCTCCTACCTCTTCTTTACCTTTGCCCTCCTCCCCAACCCCTGCCCCCCTGCCACCATCCACTCCTCCATTTCTATTCAGAAAAGGGCAGGCCTCCCATGGATATCAACAAAACACGGCATATCAAGTTGCAGTAAGACTAAGCACCTCCCCTCATATTAAGACTGGACAAGGCGACCCAGTAGGAGGAAAAGGGCCCCAAATGCCAGCAAAATAGTCACAGACAGCCCCTGCTCCCACTGTTAGGAGTTCCACAAGAGGACCAAGCTACACAACTGTCACATACATGTGGAGGGTCCAGGTCAGTCCCATGCAGGCTCCCTGCTTGTCGGTTCAGTCTCTGTGAGCCTCTACAAGCCCGGGTTAGTTGATTCTGTGGGTTTTCGTGTGATGGCTTGACCTCCCCCCACCCCCGGCTCCTGCAATCCTTTCTCTCCCTGTTGCATAGGATTACCTGAGGTCTGCCTAATGTTTGGCTGTGGGTCTGCATCTGTTTTCATCAGTTGCCGGCTGAAGCCTTTCTGATGACAATTGGGCCAGGCAGCAATCTATGAGTATAGCAGAATACTGTTAGGCATCATTACATTGACTTTTTTTTTTTTGCCAGTCATATCCTACTCTCTGGACTGTCCAGCAGTGTCAGGGGTGGGCTCCCTCTGGGTCTCAGGCTGGACCAGTCATTGGTTGACTAGGCATTAAGAGTACTGAAGGAGACGACTGGCAAAGGGAGGCATTTCGGGGCGAGGTAGAAACCTAGTGCAAGGGAAACTCCCAGGATCTACAAGGATGACCCCAGCTAAGACTCTTAGCAATAAGGGATACGTAGCGTGAACTGGACATCTGCTGTGGCCAGGCAAGACTTCCAGTGCAAGGATTAAAACACTAACCCAGCCACATAACCTTCTGCCTACAGGATATGATAAATATGGAGTTAAAATTACTATCATTCTCAGCACTTCTGGGCTTCTGGGAAGTTTAAAACTGCATATGTGATTGGCAATCAATTGCTTTTGGATAACACTGATATACATTGCTAAGGATCTTTTCAAATTTTATAAACAAAGAGTTATGAACAGTGAAGAAACAGTTTCATATGTCTGAACAGAAAATTAGAAAAATATAATAACATTATAAAGTGACAAAGAGTTAACATATTCAGTCAGTGTTAAATGGGTATCTTTTTATTGGCTACTTTGAAAAATCTGCTCTGATTTTGTTTTCAGCCATATAGTCACTAATGCTTTGTTCCTTAGATGAGAACAGTCTGTATTCGTGGCATATAAAGTCCAAGTGCAAAGGAGAGAATTAAGTAACGTGAACTTCATGTTTAGGAATGAAATTTACCAACCAATGTTTTCCACTTCTGCTTGTGACATGGGGGATGTGACTCTTCCTTCACAGGAATCACCAAGTTCCAAGGCAGCCATCTCCACAGCTGGGAGTACAAGCACCCAGGCAACTTTGAGGGGAAGAGAGTGGTCGTGGTCGGCATTGGGAATTCTGGAGCAGATGTGGCAAGCGAGATCAGCCGTGTCGCTGAACAGGTTTGGTGTCCTACCCTGATTCTTCTCTTGGGGGTAACCTTGATACCTGCAGAGAGCGTGAGTCTAGACTTTCTCTGGCTTTAGCAGGGATGTTCTCATTCGGACCACAAGGGCATGTTTTCTGCTGAGTATATATAAATAAAAGAATAAAGAATTCCAAAGCAACAATACTCCAAGTCCATAATGAACTGGAGCTGTGGAAGTAATAATCTAACTAGAGTCAGATAACTTAGAATTAGCTACAAGTAGCTAAATGGGAAATTTCAAAATGAAATGAATTTTACAGAAGACCCTGTTTTCATATTGGAAATGAAGTTTAAAGAGCAATCAACATACACGAATCTGAGTATTTAAAATATATTGTTAATCTGTGTATGAAGGTGGTGTGAAAAAGGAAAAGTTCCATGGTCTCCACTGACTATGACCAAATAAACAGTAGGGCAAGAGAAGCAGTCCTTCCTCTGTAGTGAATATTGCTGAGCATGGAAGCTCATTCCTACAACTCAAAATTAGCTTTTTTATTTTGATTCACACTTTATAGGAAACACAAGATTTCCCAACTTGAATAATTTTTGTAAAATATGTTAATCATGTCATGATTCTGAGATACATGAGTCATGAGAATTCCATGACAATGGCATCACTCTAGTGGTTGTTAACAGCGATAAAAAGCTTTCTTTTCACAGTCTTGTTAAATGACACAAAACAGAGCAAAACGCTTATCAAAATGTGTATTTCCTTCTTTTGCACTGCAAGCATTTTGTTTGTAATTTTCCAGTTGTAAAAGTGAGAAAATTCCAGTGTGGATTTCTATATCTGACTTGTTTTCATCCCAAATGTTTTATTCACATGTTTCTCTATCACTTTAAAAATTTCATCTGAAAGAGCTTACATGGAATATGAATGTGAACTGCTAACACTCAACATAATAACCTATTGTGTTGTTGTGGGGTTTTTCCCATATTTGGGGACCTCAGATATTCCACACATCTAACATAGCTGGAGCAAACACCACAAGATTAGGACCATGACAAAATGACTCTCAGTCACTGTATCTCTTTATAAAGAAGGGGCAGGGAAAGGAATCTGGCTAGTTGGACAAGGCAATATGAGAAGTTAATTCCATTCCCTTGACAATTAAAAAAAGTACTCCAAGGATGTAAGACCAGAGTGATTAGCAGCTAAATACTTACAAGGCAACCACTCCTCTCTTGAAGGTTTTCCTCAGCACAAGACGAGGGGCGTGGATTTGGAACCGGGTTTGGGATCATGGGAATCCTATGGATGCTACACTCTTCACTCGTTATAACAGAGCTGTCCAAAAGGTCTGCCCCACGTACCTGATCAACAGACAGATAGAGAACAAGTTAAACTTGAGGTTTAACCATGCCAATTATGGACTGCTGCCTCAACACAGGTAAAGTTCGGGATTTCAAGCAGACAATATCTAAGCTATTAGACTAATCAACTAAATCTGTAAGTACATGAATGGGATAAGTGATACCATTAATTCCTCATGGCATTTGATTTTACTGGGAATATCCAAATTATTTCCTTCCTACTGAAGGTTCTTTGTTATCCAACTAAGGTAGATGAAAATTGTGCAGAGTGGGGAAGCAGAGACTTTAAAACTTGTCTTATTTGAAATTCGTACAAGGTCAACTTGCCACATCCTCCTGGTTTCTTGCCATCTTCTGTCGACTACTTCATGTTCACTCTCTAAAAACTCTGATTCCGTGCTTACCTTCAGACCCATCACCATCCAGGACAATTCATTACCCACATACAACAACCTCGTGGCCTTTGACCTCTTTGCCTGCACTGCCTTTCCGTCCTATCCCATTTGCATGACTCCCAGCCTCAGCCACCTAGCCCTCATCACTGAAAACTGCAATGTTTATAGATATCTTTTCCAAACTCCTTCTGAACCTGAGAATTCTTAACTTTTTTCTCTTGCCTCACTCAACACCAGCCAGTTTTCAGGCCTGACCTAGTCCTCTAATCCCATGTCTTCCTTCTCTGGTCCTTCCAAGTTTATGGCCACTTTTCTTCTCTTTTCTTCTCCTTTTCTCCATAAGACAGCTAAGACTTGGTGTCACCGTCTGTCCACTCTCAGTCCTGTTTTGTTTTCATCTTAAGTAGCTCCCTGCATTAAAATTTCAAATCCCATAGCTGAGGAGATGGCTCATTGGGTAAAGGCACCTGCTCCCACCCCGATGACCTGAATTTGATCCTCAGCCTCTACATGATGGAAAGAGAGAACTGACTCCCACGAGTTACTCTCTGACCTCCACGCACACACTGTGGTGCACTTGATGTGCATACATACAGATAAGTAAATAAATGTAATTTTTTAATACCAGGAAAAATATAATAAAGGTTTGAATTAATGAAAACATAAAATCAATATTAACAGATACCTAGAAGAATGCATACATAGTTTTTTGCTTAACTCGGATCATATGTGTGACTACAAGCTCCTTCTTATGGAGAAATTATCCACAACCTGTGAAATAGGTTTAATAATATTACTTTTGTACTGATGTACCCTGGGAATGTGACTCCCTGCTACTAATTCATGGCTCAAACCTTAAACTGAAATTTACCGAAGGTCTCGGTGTCACTGATCACAAACATTCTCATTGAAGATTCGTTCCTTAGGTCTTTAAAAATCTTTGCAACTAGGGCTGGCAAGGTAGTTCAGCAAATAAAGGCACTTGTCACCAAGCCTGACAATCTGAACCTGGAACCCACATGGTAGAAGTAGAGAATCAGCTTCCACAAGTTGTCCTCTGACCTCTACATCCTCACACACACACATACACACACACACACAAGTAAGTCAGTAAATAAGTAAATAAATGTAATAAGTCAATAAATGCAAGAAAATATTAATAACTAATTAATGTCAACTGAGTTTACATAGTATCAAGAACAAATAAATACATCAAAAATTAACATAATTTGTAGCACACACATTTAATTCAGTCACTTGGGAGGCTGAGACAGGCAGATCTCTGTCTACAAGTGCAACCTGAGCTACAAAATGAGTTCCAGGCCAGCCAGGGCTACACAGTGAATCTTTGTCTCAATAAACAGTTAATACACTTTATTCCTTGTAAAAATATTATTATCTAAAGAAATTTAGTATGTATTAGCAAGTCTTACATGGTATTGTATCCTTATTGGTATTCTACTAATTAAGAAAGCGAAATTAAAGTGTCTCATGGTTTATCAAAAGGTCCCCCAATGGGTAAGAGACTGAGCAAGTATCAGGGTTCAGTTCTGAATCAGAAAATCAGGACTTTACTAATAAGCTACATTGCCTTCTGGGGATGTGGAAAAGCAGAATAAAAATTATTGAAGCTACGCAACCATTTCCAAAGCTTTTGCCTATACTACGCTTTTATTAAGAAGTTGTATACTCATCTCTTGATACAGAATTCTTGACTACCGAACAGTTCTCAGTGACGACCTGCCAAATCGTATCATTACTGGAAAAGTGCAGATAAAACCAAATGTGAAAGAGTTCACTTCAACATCAGCCATCTTTGAGGACGGAACTGAGGAGAGCATAGACGTTGCCATCTTTGCCACGGGCTACACGTTGTCCTTCCCTTTCTTGAATGATGACTCCACCATCCTGGACAGCCAGTACTCCATGTTTAAGTTTGTTTTCCCTCCCGAGTTGGAGAAGCCAACCCTAGCTTTCATTGGCATCCTCCAGCCAGCTGGAGCCATCATCCCTACATCAGAGCTCCAAAGCCGATGGGTTGTGCATGTGTTCACAGGTATATACTGATCTTCCCACGAATTCAGAATGTTCCAAATGCTCTGTGACTTAAGAGTCACTAAGAGGTCTTCTGTTGATCGCTCTCATTTTATCAAATTGTCTGAAATTTCACCATTAAAAATAAACTACTACAGCCAGGCAGTGGTGCAGGTAGGTCTCTGCGAGTTTGAGGCCAGCCTGGTCTACAGAGTGAGTTCCAGAACAGATAGAGCTTTGCAGAGAAACCCTGTCTTGAAAAACCAAAAGAATTAAAATAAATAAATTAATTTAATTAAATAAACCACTTTGGGTTCTTCTGAAGGTTGATATTTCATTTTTAAGAGAATTCTACTAAAAATGACAACACCCAAATAATAAAAATTATAAAACCAAGAAAACTGTAATGAGGTTATATTTTAATTTATCTGCTACTTTTCAGCAGAAAACTATCTTAGGATAAGGTTTTATGGAAACATAAATTAGGTTGGAAAACAAACAAGAGACGAACCACTTAGGATACATCTCAGAAATGTAGTGAAGTCATTTTACTCTGCTGACCAACTCCAATCATATTCTTGATTCGTTTCCCAAGCCTTTACCCAAATTGATGCTTCTGGGCAAAACAAATTTGCTAGTAGAATGAAATCAGAGTCAGTTTCGGGAGAGTTGCCTTGCAGTGTTTTTATAGAATTATTATAAACAAATGATGCCTGGACAAGCCTGCACATGTATTTCATTGAGTATACGCAGATTTCCATTTGGTATATTTGCAGAAGAATAATTGATGTTTCACAAGATGTGCATATGTGTACAGGAGTAATTTAAAGTCCTACATGACCTTTCAATTCTCCAATTCTGTTTCTTTTATGCTTTGCACACTCATATTTGAAATATATTTTGAAATATTTGAGGGTACTTGTGCACAGGTCATATTTTTCCAGATACTAACAGATATGTGACACCTGGTGAAGCAACAAGGCAGATCATTTCTAAGCAGCATGCCTACTCCTCTTTGCCCCGCCTCCCTAGTGCTGTTTAACGTTGTTTGTTGTAGCTTCCTAGTCCCTGACACATTCACGCATACAGAATTTCCGTATGCAATTACTTGCTCTCCTTTCAAAATGTAGTTATTGCAGTTTGGGGGCATTTTCCCTCAGTGTATACTTTCAGAATACACAATGAAAACTAAGAGATGTTCTTAACTCAAAAGACAGAAAAATTGTGTCTGGATGTAAACTAAATGCTAAGCCATGTTCAGATAAGAGAAACTTTGAGTCAGGTCCCAGGATAGTTTGGGGACCTTTGGAAGACTATAAGACATATTAAGAGCATTCATAGTACTCAGGGATGTAAAGTGTACATTTAAACTAAGAAGAAATTAAACATCTATTCATCTTAAAAGGAAAGCTGAATTCCCTAACTGACATCCTGGGCATGGTGATGGACAGAAAATTCTCTTCCTTTGAAATTCATTAAACATAGGGCTTTGACTAGAAACTTTATAGAGGCCTGATGATTCTATTTCAAAACCATTCTTTTTGTTTATTTGTGTACTTTGGTCCTCATGTCAACCCTCCAATGTCTCTATCTTATTTTCTCAGGACTGAAAAAGTTGCCCTCAAAGAAAGACATGATGGCTGACATCAACAGAAAAAGACGAAAAATGACCGAAGAGTAAGAAACCTAATGTTTTGTTAAAATAAACAAAACCTGTTCAGAGGGGGATATTTGATTTTGTTTTTATAGTCAGAACCTGCATGAGCCCTAATGAGATAATCTTAGTTCATGCTGAGTATTTTTAAACACGGGTCTGATTGTGGAACCTAAATCTGACATGACATGTCAAATACCACACAACATCAAGTCTACATGATAAGTAGAATGCAATTCTTATTTCCCATTGTGGAAATAAGAACAGAGGTTCAAAAAAAAAAAAAAACTAAACATAGACCTACCAGATATACCACTTCTCTGTGTTTACCCAAAGACTCCAGGTCAACACATCACAAAGTCAAACCGCACATCAGTATTTATTGCATCCCTATTCACAGTAGCGAGGTTAAGGAAACAATGCAGGTATCCAGGGGGATAGCAAAGACTGTGCATTATATTCACAATGGAGTTTTAGTCCTAAGCAAAAATAAGTTATATTATTTGCAAGAATGTGGATATAAATGAAAAAGTTGTTGCATTGCACTTTTCTCTCGTTTGTGGGCCCTAGACGTTACAGATACATAAAATAATCTGCACTGGTGACATGAAAATAGAAAAAAACTAATCTGGGTGACTATGGGGACTAATGGCAGTATGGGGAAGTAGAGTGAAGGGTAGTGAGGTCGGGGGGGGGGGGTCGCACGCTCAAAGTATATATATACTTGCGTGAAAAGGCACTTATGTAACCCTGCATAATTTTAAAGAAACTTAAATGGCAGATCAAAGAAGGGTTTGTGATACCCAGAAGACAGCATTTTGCAGTACTTCTCTTCAACTTCTGGCTTTGCATTCCTTCCTTCCTCTCTTCCTTGATATTCTCTGAACCTTAGCATGGGTAGTACAAATGCCCTGTGTAGCTATCATTTATCATTTATCCTCAGCACCATGAGGCTCTGAATTCATCACCACTCGTTACAAAGAGAAACTGTTCAATTAAGGCCGAGAGTAGTAGCCTTTTGTAATGAGTAGAAACATAAATATTTAGAAGGTGGTTTGGAGTCAAACAAACTTAACTACACAATGGTAAATTCTCTCCTACTGCCCAAAATCTTTGCAGTCATGGGGTTTTTACTGGGTTTCTAGTATGAGGCATGAATTTCTTCCTGTGAAGCAGGCCTCAGATCCCACCAGAGGGTGATTGGTTACCCCCACAACAGTCTTGCTCCTACTGTACCAGTGGACATAGTTTGCCTGGCAGGGAGATATCGACAGTCACTAAGGTTCACAGCTGGGCAAGACCAATGATGACTGTTCTTCCCTTGCAGCCATGAGTTTGGTAATAAATGCCTTAGTACTGCTCTCCTTAGCCTTATTTTAACATTTCTTTCTAACTTATTTGCCTACTTTCTTTCACTTTTTATTATGCTTATCATATATGATACAAATTTATCTCCTCCCAACATTTTGAAAAGTTTCAATATTTTTTAAATTGTGACACTTTCTATTTTGTGTCTCTTTTACCCAAGAATGATTCAACAGAGTGGTTTCTGGTTTGGTTTGGTTTGGTTTGGTTTGGTTTGGTTTGGTTTGGTTTGGTTTGATTTGGTTTGGTTTGGTTTGGTTTGGTTTGGTTTGGTTTGGTTTGGTTTGGT
>CABHPQ010148275.1:15161-32615 GCA_902168405.1 Peromyscus aztecus
GTTTGGTTTGGTTTGGTTTGGTTTGGTTTGGTTTGGTTTGGTTTGGTATGGTATGCTATGGTATGGTTTGGAGATAGGGACTGATATTATAGCCTAAGCTAGCCTTGAACTCACTATATAGCCCAGGCTGACCTTGAACTTCCTTGAAGTTCCTAAGTATTGGAACTTAAAGTATGTACCACTGTGCCTGCTGACAGAGATGCTTTTAATTTTTCAAGTATTTGGTCCTCTAAAAATAGTGACTTATTATTATCTAGGAATATTCAAAGGAAGAATTTGTGTACAGAATTAGCATATGGAGAAGATGGTTTATGTAGCTTGGAAACTTGAAGTGATCAATGGAGTTTCATACACTGTGACTTATATAGTCCTTGCTAATTTAATTCATACCATGGAACTGGATTCTGTATCTAGAAGGGAAATTCAGATTAAAAACTTCATCCGGTCATTCAGTGTTTCCTCTTTATATATATATCAGTCACTCTGCTGGGTACTGGGAACTTTAAAGTCTTTAGGGATTTGAATCATGTATTAAGAGACCATAGTATGCTAAGGGAGCTGAGGCAAATGTATGACATTAAGATTTAATAATCGTGTAAAATCATGAAGTCAACAAGCAAACAGAAGCAAACTCTACTGGAAACTTGGGGGGACAATAGTGACTAAAATCTGATGTTTCCTGTGTTTCTGTTCTCACCCCAGCTTTACAAAAAACTTCAAAGATTCTCGTCGAGTACAGTTCATCGACTACATGGATGAAATCGCTTCAGAGATAGGTGTGAAACCCAGCCTGCTCTCTCTCTTGCTCTGGGACACAAAGCTGGCCAAGGAGATTTTCTGTGGACCCTGCACCTCCTACCAATACCGTCTACAAGGGCCAGGGAAATGGGCTGGGGCCCGGGCAGCCATCCTCACTCAGAGAGAAAGGATGCTCAAACCCCTGAGAACCCGTGTGCTCCAACACTCCCAGGCCTCCCTCTCTCGTCTTTTCTGGGTCAAAAGTATCTGTGTTGTCATTTTTTTCTTTGTTTCCATGTTAGCTATCATGCATATCACAAGTCATTAACTTCATATTGACATAGATATTTATGAAGCTGGAGAGTAAACTATTGTTATTTAAACTGTATATCGTAGGATCTGTTAAATATATGGGAAAACATGTTTATTAGACTAGTTCACAAATGGATCTTCAAATGCAAACAAAATTACTTCAATAATGACTTTATGAGGAGAGCTTTGAAAAAGTATAATTTATTTCCATTTTATTCCAAAAGTAATATATATATAATATGACCATGAGGAATAATTAAAAGTGAGGTGAATTTTATTTAATAAATGACAAGAGAGACTAATTAACCAGAAGTAAACCTTACTTAACCAAAACCAGGAATAAACCTTATTTAATAAAAGAGCACAGAGACTATGTAATAAGTGATAACCCTTAAAAGTACATTCTAAGACTTCAAAATATTTTCCCCATTCTTGACCCCCTAGAAAATTATAGCTGTTTTGAGCTGTTGTTTGGTTGCTTGGTTGTTAGTTTTAAGACTCAGTGTGTATGTAGTCTGGAATGGCCTCATATTCACGCCTTTTACTACTGTATGCTGGGAATGTAAGCCAATGCTAGGCACTGGGCCCTCAAGAAAGATTCTTCAATAGAAAACTCTGAAATTCATCAACTTATCACTTATCAAACAGCTCTATTTGTCAAAGTGTTACAGGTCAGCATGATATGTTATAGCTCCTGATTTGATGCAGTACAAAGGCTGATATCACAGACTAATATTGCTGCCAGAATGTTTAGCTTGAGTGAAATTGAAGAAAGGTCAACATTCCCAATAAAGCTTAGCTCCATTCCAAATGAAAGCTGAACTACAGTGCTATAATGATCAAATGAAAGTATCTGAACACTGATTGACAAATCTAATAAATGAGGGGATTTTTAAGATATACTATTATACGGTCTTATTTAATGAATGATAATATTGTGTGGTATAATAATATTATGTTTATGCATCAGAATATTCTTATTTCTAAGAGGTAGGCAAAAGTAGGAGTTAAGTACTATGACATGTACATTTTATTTGCAATAGATGTTTATCTGCACGTGAGAGACTGGCAGGGACAGAGTCAGAAACACAGAAGTAAAACGCAAGGGGCAGAACTTCCACCACTTGTGACTCTGGTTAAAAGTTGTGCAGCTGTTCATAGCACTGACCTTTTAGCCCTTTTGTAAACTTAATAAATTCAAAATAAAATTAAGTTTTACAAGTTATGTTCTACAATGATTTATGTGCTAAAATGAGGGAGAGGGTTTAATGACCGCTTACTGTAGTGAAAATATCTTCCTTGACAGCCTTGGTCTTGATTCCCTGGAACACTGAGATTGCAGGAGTCCATTCACTATGAAACAATTCCTCACCATTCATTAGTCCTTTTGTTGTGTAGCTATTTCCCAGACACTGAAACATTCCTTCCTAAAGGGAGATGGGAGGGGAATGCTGTGGGGAGAAGCTCGGGACACTGGAGAAGATGAAACTTGCAAGGCTTAGGAAGCTCCTGAAAAGAAGGGCACTCACGAGGCCCCACCCCTGGCTAGAAAGGCCATAAACAATAGCTGGAGAAAGGAGACTCTAGTGGAATTACTTGCAAGCTGGGAAGAAAGCTCCAGGGATGCAGGTTTTGTGAGTCACTAGGATGGACTTTCGTTTGGTGAAGCCTCAAATACATCTCAAATTCAGGACGGGTAGAACTTCAAGGTGTAGCATGACTCTTAAAGAGTCTTATTAATAAAATCAAACCTGAGCCAGGTATTGGGGTGAACGCTGGAAGATCAGAGAGACAGAACAGGCCACAGCCACCTCACCTCGCCAGTTCCTCAGCTGATCCTGTTTCCTCAGACTGGAAGCCTCTGAGTCGTCATCCAGAATGAATCTCAGCTGAATTGCTGCTCAAAAGCCTGAAAGCTTAACCAACCAAATGTTTCTAGTTTCTGGTCTCCATGCCTTGTATATCTTTCTGTTTTTGCCATCACTCCCTGGGATTAAAGGCTCACTTCTTGGGATTAAAGGCATGTGTCACCATGCCTGGCTGTATCCTTGAACAGATGGATTTCTACCTCTGGAATGCTAGGATTAAAGGCATGTGCTACCACTGCCTATCCTAAGTATCTAGTGGCTTTTCTGTTCTCTGACCTCAGATAAGTTTATTAGGGTACACAATATTTTGGGGAACACAATACCACCACATCAAGGTACCTGGCTTATGGCAGTCGGGGAAAGGACTGCCTAAGAGATTGTCAAGTTCTATTTGCATACAATTCTGTCATTGAATCCACACTGAGAATCAGAGAAGTGTCCACTCAGACTTTCTTCTTGACATTATTAATGTCTTCAGTTAAGGATTTCAAGGCAATAATCTTTAAGCCACATATATCTTTTGCAAATTATCATTTTACTGAACTACAGTAATCTAACCTGTAAATCTACCCCAGCCTAGGGAAACCGCCACAATCTACAATGTACTGAGGAAAAACAAACTGAGAATGCTCAGTCCAAATTCTCATCATTCCTTAGAGTCACAACAAATGGCCTCTGTCTTGGCCCTTTGACATGAGACCTGTGCCAACATCAAACAGTATATTAAGTAAAGCAAAACATAATGCATTACTTACTCTTAGATTTAGAACAAAACTTTAATGCAAGTCAATATTTTCTTCTTCCCCTCCATGAACGGTCTTACTCATTGGCCCTTTCTTAAAGATCAGAAACCTGGCATACATGTAGACCATACTTACAGCCACACCCAACATCAAATCACAGATAATCTTCCATTTTAAGCTATACTCATTAGAACTTGCTGGAAGTTCTTTCTTATTTCTCCTCTGCCCTGTTTTCTCTGGTCAGCAGAAGTCACTAAGCGATATCATCTGCAGGTGCAGCCTGTTCCAGGTCTTCACTCTGTTCTGATGGAAATGACATGCATTAAGCCTTATTGTCATCTTTGGGAGGGTTCAGAATGTGATGCTTCTGCCTCTGACCTGCTCTAAATTTTGATCATCTTGTGACGTATCATTACAAGAAATGTGTATCTACTTGAAGAGTAATATAATTAAAATAATTTGTCAACACTTCCCTTAAACACCCATTCACTTAACCTTTCAATATTTTTTCTGCAGCAAAGTTACCCACTTTTGTAGCATGAAATCATATGCATATGATTCCTATCTTTATATGTCTAAATTTAGTCATTCCACAATAAGAGTTCACACCTCATCTTCCTTCCCCAACCACCAGAAGCACTACCTTCCACGATCCCTGTACTCTCTACAGAACATTTTTTTAAGGAGGCATGATTATTGTATTGTCTGCATTGTTGCCAAGAGAACTCCTTAAAGATACACATTGAACTTCAGATTTTCACCAAGAAAAGAAAACTCAGCATTGGCTTTTCAAACATCTGGGATTTGTCACTTAAAGAAATGTACTAATTCTGTGTCATCTAAGAAAACAAAACTAGGGTTTATAAGAAAAGATTCTCGAGAAATAGAGTTCTGCTCCAAGCCTGGAAGATCATTCTAATGATTGGAGCTTCCATAATCAAATAGGCTGACTTGGGAAGCTGTGTGATCCCAGGTCCTAGAGTGCTTACTGAGGGGGTGAGTGATCACCACATAGGTGATGGGAGTTCCTGATGGTGCAACCTAGAACAGTAATCAAATAACCTGACTGAGAATTTTACATACATTGCCTTAAACTGATTCTGCAGATTCATGCATAATTTTGAGCAGGGTAAGTTTTAAGATATAATGAAAATTCATAATGCCAAGGACAAAGCAAAAATCTTAAGCACACACCAAGGAAAATGATCATTAAAGAAGCAACAAGTACATTAACAATCTCTTATCAGAAAAAAATATGAAAGAGTTAAATATCTTTACTGGGGAAAAATATCTTTAGAGTTAAAAAGCTAGAGTAATTAGACAAAGAAAAAGTAATTTTCATTGCGTGTTGTGGTTGTTGGTTTTTACAGAGATGGAATTTATGGTTTCCTGGTCCTCATAGAAAGAAGTCTAAGGCACAGGCTTCAGAGTAGAAGTTTAGTAAAAACAGAAGCAAAAGGATATGAGATGCAACTAAAAGCCAGTAAGTTTAAAGAACAGTAGGAAATAAATAACTTTTAGTACAGGAAAATAAAATACCAGAAAACAAAAAACTCAATAAGTGAAAATTAAAAATGTACCCCCTCCCTACCTTTTTATGGGGAGAAACTAACAAAACTAAAGGAGATTCAAGCAGTTATATGGATACTGAATACTGTAAGAAATTCCTAAAATATATACATGTATGAAGGTGATTTAAATGGGATTGCCAAATAAGGAGAGATGGAGCCCCCCCGGACATCTCTCATCATCAAATGAAACTTCCAGTGCTGAAAATGTGTTACATCTAATCAAATTGTTGACCAAGGGGACTATGGGAATCCCTAAACAACCTAGGCTATTGCCAAAGCTGTTGGTTGCTCTCCACAAACTGACAGAAAGGTCCTCTTACAGAAGACAATACCTACACAATTCACAGAACATGGAGAAGTTGAGCCGATGCCTACCTAGAGCCTTTGCCCCTGTGGACTAGCGTTCATGGTAATAGAGGATACTCTGCATACTAGCAAAGGAGAAAGGTAAACACCAACCTGTTGTGGAATAGAACATTTGTTTAAATATGTAAGATGTGTTTGCATTTGTTTGTGTTGCAGAATAATTGTTTAACTATGTAAAGATATGTTACACTTGTTTATGCTACATTTGTTTGACTATGCAAAGGTGTGTTGCTTTTGTTTATGTTGCATTTGTTTGACTAGGTAAAGATGTGTTGTTATTTCACCTTGCCTGCCTAAGGCACATGATTGGTCTAATAAAAAGTTTAATGACCAATAGCTAGGCAAAGGAGGGATAGGCAGGGCTGGTGGGTAGAGAGAAAAGGGGAACCAACCATCCCACTGGGGGCCAGCCAGCCAGGGTGGGGCAGTCAGACATGGAGGAAGCAGGAAAGCAGGATAGATAGTACACAGATGAGGTAAATGAGCCTCAGATAATAGAAACGGGTTAATTTAAATTAAAGGAAAAAAGCTAGCTGGAAACAAGCCTAAGCTAAGGATGAGCATTCATGATTAATAATCTCTGTGTCGTGATTTGGGAGCTGGTGGTCCAAGAAAGCCTGCTACACTAACCCAGCTACAAACTCTTCCAGCTACAGTGATGACCTGCTTGCAAGATGTGCTAGTGCAATAGTGGTGCAGAGTAGGAGTAAACAACCACTATCTGACTGGACTTAAGGCCCATTCCATGAGGTAGAACCTAACCCTCACACTACTTAGGCAGCCAAGAACCCGAGACCAGATAAGCCAGGAACCTAGGGGAAAATATTACTATTCTGCTAAAGGAATGTATCCATAAAATGACTACTAATGACATTCTCCTGTACTCATAGATCAGTGCCTTGCTCAGCCATCATCAGAGAAGCTTCATCCTCCAGTAGACGGGAACAAATACAGGGCCCCACAGCCAGACAATGTACAGAGAGCGAAAGTCTTTGGAGTACTCAGTCCTAAAAGGGATATCTCTATCAAATTCCTTCCCTCAGGGTTCAGGGAACCCCATAGAAGAGGAGTCAAGAGGAAGTGGAAAGATTTTTTTCCCTCCCCTAACTCCTTAGAGATCCTCCCCACTCCATTGGAGAGAACTAATTTTTCACTTGTGAGTGGTTATCAATTGGAGATAGCATCTGGGTTAGGGATGGGGCATGTGTCCACGTGTCCTTTCAGCACTGGGAGCCCATCTTTCTCAGACCTGTGTAGTTGGAATCTTCTTTCCTATAAGAGTTCATATAAGTGTCCTAAATAAAACCCAACACTCTTTTTGTTTGGGGGGGGTGATTATTGCCCCAGAGAGATCACCTATGCTTTCCTTCCCTGCTGCAGTGGGTAGATCCCTTTCCATTCTTTTATTTCTTGGATGCACTTGTTTTGGCTGTGCGTGTACTGAGATGTGAAGTCACAGTGTGTGATTACAAACACAGCCGTAGTCATCAGGGAGAGCAACCAGGCGCCTACCAACAGGACAGTGTCCCTGGATGACTGCCCCAAGTGATCATGAAAATAACATTTTAGACCAACTGTGGACCTACCAGATACTTTCTGTACCCTACCCAGGACATAAACTATGGCTACACAGCTAGACTACAAGAGGATAGATGGAACTGAGGGTCATTCCTCACCCTGGGAGGAAAACTCACAGGGCAATCTGGGGTAAATAGACCACTTGTGAACCAATCAAACCATCTCATCTTTTGATCGTTTGCAAAGGGCAAAACAACAGCACTGTCCTTGCATTAACTGTGGCGATACAGGGTCCGCACCCACAGTCTGGGTGTGGATGGTGTCAGTGGCAAGTGGACCCAGCCACTCATATGTGACGATTATGTCAGCCACATGATTATGCCATGATTTATCAAGTGTTTAGGCTCATTCCTGGGTGGTGTGTCCTGGTCACTGTTCGTCTGTCACGCACACACCTGTGTTGCACTTACCTCCTTAGGACTTTGGACAGTGTGATTTCGTTGACTCTCTTTGTAGAACTGATGAGATCAGTCAGATCACGTTTTGCTTGTCACAGTGACATCCACAGTGTACGTGCTTACTGTGCTGTCCACTCTTAAGTACAACTGGCTAGTGGCATGGACCTTATGCCACTCATAGCCCAGTGACTCTTCTGGTTGCGTTCCACTTCAGAACAGTGTAAGTGACAGATTATACTGCAGCAGTAGTCCAGACATGTACCCCACCCCCAATGGACCCATGTGTCTACCATACGTTTTCATGTGTGGAAACCACCTTCTCTTGTAGTTGGAGGGTCAAAGACACTACACAGCATCAGGGCTTGTGGGGTAGTTTTGTAGACAACCAGGAATCACCACAATAACAGGAAAAAAAAAAGAAAACTTAATGTAAGCAGTCATTTGTAATAAGCTTTTCTGTTGTTATTTTATTTTCTCTGAGTTGCCATGGTTAGTCAAACATTCATACTAAAGCTTAAGAGTGGGCCAGGGTTGTAGCTCAGAATTCAGAAAGCCCAGATTCGTATCTGCCGTGATTGGGGGGCAGAGAGGCTAAAGGGAGGAACGAGATAGAAAGTGGGATTTCCCAGTGAGTAAAAGGAAAGATTTCCTTAAATAAGATTTAAAGAGGACAATGTTGAGGAAAAAAAGATACATTCAGTACAAAACAGAACAAATGATGAAAAATAAATCAGAATATGTTAGATTTTTTTTCTTTTCTTTTCCCCTTTTATTGAAACTAGGTTCTTTTCTCACATGATACATTCTGATTACAGTTTCCCTTCCCTCTGCTCCTCCCAGTTCCTCCCCACAACCCCTCCCCTCTGTGAACCAATCAAACCATCTCATCTTTTGATCGTTTGCAAAGGACCAAACAACAGCACTGTCCTTGCATTACATACAGGGTCTGCACCCACCTCTCTGACTCTCATTAGAAAAGAACAGGCTTCTAAGAGATAACAACCGAACATGACAAAATAAAACACAGTAAGATGAAAGAAAAACCGTCACATCAAAGTTGTACAAAGCAACCCAACAGAAGGAAAAGAGCCCCGAGAGCAGACACAAGAATCAGAGACTCACTCACTCACACACTAGAGAATCCAGTAAAAATACTAAACTGAAAGCTTTATATATGTGTGTTTGTTTATTTATTTATTTATTTATTTATTTATTTGTTTGTTTGTTTGTTTGTTTGTTTGTTTGTTTGTTTATTTATTTATTTATTCATGCAGAGACCCTGGTGTGGCCCCGTGCAGGACCTGTGCTTGCTCCTTCAGTCTCTGTAGTTCACAGGAGCTTTGCTCAGTTGATTTAGCTGGACTTGTTCTCCTGGTATCCTCTGTCCCTCTGGCTCTTACACTCTTTCTTTTCTTCCATGGGGTTCCCTGAGTTCTGGGGGTGGGGGTGGATGGATGATTTGATGGAGACATCCCATTTAGAGCTGTACGTTTTGTTTTGTTTCTCTCTCTCTCTCTCTCTCTCTCTCTCTCTCTGCATAACGTCTGGCTATGGGTCTCTGTATACAAATAAATCACACTTCAGTTAAAAAAAAAAAAGTTGCCTAGCCGGGCGGCAGTGGCATACACCCTTAATCCCAGCACTCAGGAGACAGGCAGGTGGATCTCTGACAATTTGAGACCAGCCTGGTCTACAGAGTGAGATCCAGGACAGGCACCAAAAACTACAGGGAGAAACCCTGTCTCAACCCCCCCCCCCCCCCAAAAAAAGTTACCTAACTAGAAACTAGCTTTTGAAAACTTGCTACAAAGTATAGGCAAAATTAAGAAATACTCCACAGTGCAGAATGTGAAGTACACATGCATACCTGTCTAATCACACCACTATACATGACCAAGAAGGATGGAGACCACCTTCAGCAGAGTGGTGCTGGGGGAGCAGAAAGAGGGATGGGGGTGAGAACATCACAGAGCTCTGGCTGGTACTTTACCTGGCTAGTGTGTCTGCTAGCATCCCATACTAGTGCTTCCAAACTAGTTTGACTTAAAGACACATTAACACGTGAAACAATGTATATCTCTGGCTCAGTGAGAGAGCATTGAGGAAACTTGTCAATCAGTGCAAACAGGGAGGCAGCGGCTCCAGGACTCTGTCCTCCAGCAGCACAGACTTAACACATTGATAACATCCCAGCACACCCATACCCCATTGTCCTCTGCACACAGCTGAGAAGTGCTGCTCTGTATCGTTCTGTATACTTTTGTGTGCCTCTGCCTGGCTGAAAAGCTGGTCAGAAGAGAATCCACACCCCTCACAGCCCTCAGTAGAAAATTCTCAAAAGAAATGGGTTAGATAGAAGTAGGATAGTAGTAAGATTTCTTCCTAAGCATGATGAAGCCAGAAGTGTCCTTTGTACTTTCAATCCTTCGTCACAGAAGTGCCAGAGTTTTGCCTGAACTGATTGTGAAGAACCACCTCGCTGTGTTAACATGTCTTAGCACAAAAGGACACAGGGAGGCACTGTTCTGAAAAGCCTGGAATGCAGAGACTTGGAGCTAGCTCTGCTATTTTAATACATGTTTAACTCATGTCTTAAGTTTCCATTAAGAAACAAAAAAAATGGTACATTATGATATGGGGAAATTTAATTAGAATGTGTGCTGACTGAACACTGGCTCAGTTCCTTTAGACTCCGGTCGCCATACTACAATACTTTCGTTTACAATTCTTTTTCTTGGTTTTCCTTTCATCACCTATATCACTATAGCATAGAGAATGATATGCATTCTATACCTCAGAATATCTTCCAGGAAATGAAACAGAATACAATATCCACGTATACAAATATATGTAGAACACGCACAGAGGTAGCAAGGGGGTGGGACAAATGGAGACAGATACAGACAGACAAAGACACACAAAGTTTTACAAAATGCAGGAGATAAAACTGGAATACAACCTTATGGTTGTATTCTATTCCTGTGTCACTTTGTGCTGTCACACATTAACACAGTTAGGAAATAAAATGTACTGCAGAAACATAAATAGCCCAGAGGAATGAGGAACCACGAGCTCGGAGAATACTTTCGTTAAGTGTGGGAAGCGGCAATCGGGGTTTGCTGTGAACCAGACCAGAGTAACTGAGGACAGTACAGAGGGTGTGGTGATGGTTCAATACCATCAAATCACTGTTTGTTTCAATTTCTACAGTGGGATTAAGCTTCTAAATCCAAGATTATTTTCTTTAATACAAACCCTTTAATCACTTCGGCCTTGACAAGTTACCCATGCTGCTGGATTTGGAAAATGTTGACATCATATTCTGTTCTACAACCACGTTGGGCTTCTGAAAAATAAGCTGAAGAGAAACACCAACAGGACTCTGCTTTGTGGTGAGCCATCCCAAAAGAATAAACTTAATCCAAGAGAGAACACAGAAGACAACACAAAAATCCCTCATGTTTCAAACATAGTTCAATTCTCTGCCAAAGCAAGGACGCAAGTCAAATTTTATTTCTCTTCTAACTTAAAGTTGCTTCCTTGTATTTTTTTTATTTCAGAAAGCAGGAGTTTTAGAAATGGTTTAGGGTGGAAATATTCCTCAGTTATAATTCTAGAATTACCTCTCTTTCCTCAATACCTACATCCAAGGAAGTACTTTATACACAAGGGTAGGAAAAGCAGTTTCAAGAGATGGTGTTTGCTTAATAGGAGCAAGCGGGAGAAGACCACAGGATGAGAGTTTCTGTTCCTGCAAATACGGCCCACGAAAGGTGAAAGGAGAAAGCCGACGGGTGGGACTTTTGCAAAGAGAAAAAAATAACAAAGAAAATAAGGAGTAGGTACAACCTGAATAAGAAACTCTGCTTTGCACGTTTCAGTAACTTGAGTAAGTCTGCGGCATCTCCACCTCCTATAACTGTGGTGGTATTGTGTTCCCCAAAATATTGTGTACCTTAATAAACTTATCTGGGGTCAGAGACAGAACAGCCACAACATTAAACATGAGGATAGGCAGTGGTAGCATACGCCTTTAATCCTAGCATTCCAGAGGCAGAAATCCATGTGTTCAAGGATACACCCAAGCATGGTGACCCACGCCTTTAATCCCAGAAAGCAAGCCTTTAATCCCAGGGAGTGGTGGTAGAAAGCAGAAAGGTATATAAGGCGTGAGGACCAGAAACTAGAAGCATTTGGCCTGGGTAGGCATTTTGGCCTGGAGAAGCATTTGGCCTGGTTAAGCTTTCAGGCTTCTAGCAGCAGTTCAGCTGAGAGTCATCCAGATACGAGGACATAGAGGCTTCCAGTCTGAGGAAGCAAGACCAGCTGAGGATCCGGCGAGGTGAGGTAGCTGTGGCTTATTCTGTCTCTCTGACCTTCCAGTGTTCACCCCAATACCCGGCTCAGGTTTGATTTTATTAATAAGAACTCATGCTACATCTGGCGCCCAACGTTAGTGGTATGAATTCTTGAAAAGACCCAAGCTACACTCAGCCAGTTGTGGTGGCACATGCTGGTAGGATTTACTGAAGGAGGGAGACTTAGGAGGATCCTGAGTTTGAGGCCGGCCTAGGAGGCTTGCTAAGGAGAAGCTGCGGCTGGGACCCGGCTACAAATGGTGGCAGTGGGACCATAGAGGCAGTGGCTGTTACTCTGAATTGCTGGCTAATTCTCATCATATTGGTGACTACGGTGATGCTGCTACCTGGGACAAAGGGTTTACCATTGCTTGTTCAGAGAAGAATTGCCCGGACCATTGTGTTACAAGAAAGCATCGGCAAAGGTCAGTTTGGAAAAGTTTGGCAAGACAAATGGTTGGGAGAAATTGCTGTGAAGATTTTCTCTTCTAGGGAAGACCATGGTTCCGAGAGACAGACATTTATCAGACTGTGATTACTCCAAACCACAGAGGAGGCACACACACACAAAAAAAAAAAGTCTGCAGGGAACCATGACCACGCCTAACAGCAACTTTGAAATCTTCAAAAAGATGGCGGGAGCCCACAATGACGATTCCACATGGACTATGATAAAGCCATTAAGCTGATTAACACCACAGAAAGATTGACTTTGGAGTACAAACTGTTTGGGACAATTTCGAGATGACTAGCTCAGATGATCCAGCCTGACAGACTACTCAAACAAGGACTTGTAACAAGCCCTGAACTTTCCTATTATACAGAGACTGGACAAATGATACAGGACTTGACAATTAACCCCAAAATTTTCTTTTCAAGATTCCCTAAAGATATCTTCACCCCTAGAAAGAAAAAAGAGAATAAGATATGAGATAGATCATCAAATCTACTCTGAGAAAAAAGATAAAGAAATAATAGGATAAATAGGTAGATCACTGAATCTACCCTGGAGAAAAAGGGGGAAGATATAAAAATGACAAAAGGTAGATTACTGAATGTATTATGAAAAGAAAAAAGAGAGAATATGGATATGATAAGATAAAAAGGGAGATTATGGAATCTACTTTTAAAAAGGAACTACTTGTTTTAAATAAGATAAGTAATGAAAATTTTTTCTCTGAATTTGTCAAATGTTACTGGACTGGACATTGTTAATATATATAATGGAGTTTTTATCTGAATCTGTCAAATGTTTATGGACTAGACATCATTAATGTAATCTTGACTGTGCATATTGTATATACTTATTGGATATAATTTTTCTTGTATTAGTTATAAGCTTTTTTAAATTTTAGACAAAAAGAGAGGAAATGTGGTGGTATTGTGTTCCCCAAAATATTGTGTACCTTAATAAACTTATCTGGGGTCAGAGACGGAACAGCCACAATATTAAACAGAGGTTAGGCACACGCCTTTAATCCTAGCATTCCAGAGACAGAAATCCCTCTGGATCTCTGTGAGTTCATGGCCACATTGGAAAAGGCCAGGCATGGTGACACACGCCTTTAATCCCAGAAAGCGAGTCTTTAATCCCAGGGAGTGGTGGTAGAAAGCAGAAAGGTATATAAGGCGTGAGGACCAGAAACTAGAAGCATTTGGCCTGGGTAGGCATTTTGGCCTGGAGAAGCATTTGGCCTGGTTAAGTTAAGCATTCAGGCTTCTAGCAGCAGTTCAGCTGAGAGTCATCCAGATACAAGGACATAGAGGCTTCCAGTCTGAGGAAGCAAGACCAGCTGAGGATCTGGCGAGGTGAGGCAGCTGTGGCTTATTCTGTCTCTCTGACCTTCCAGTGTTCACCCCAATACCCGGCTCAGGTTTGATTTTATTAATAAGAATTTTTAAGACTCATGCTACACATAACTTTTAATGAACTGAATGGGAAGAGACTAAAGGAAAGAACTATATTGGATCATTACAACATTGGGATTCTGAATTTTACATTGCATGATAAAACTAAAATGTGATTGTTTAAAGAGCTGTGTGCTATTTTGTTGTTGTTTTGGTTTTGGTTTGTTTTGCTTTTGCCAATGTGTGGTATGCTAGGAGTATCTTCCTGCACAGAACTTTTATTCTGCTATTATATATCACAAGTGTTCCCTGACAAAAAGACATCTCGGTATATGACACTGTTCACATTCGCACATTTACCTAGGGACTTGAGGTGAATCATTGGGTTTCTTAATTTGATATCCCTCTACTTTTTTTTAACATGAGCACTTATGAGCTATAAACTTCCCTCTTAGGACTGCTTTGGCAGTGTCCGGAATGTTCTAGTGGGTTGTATTCTCATTTTCATTTGACTCTAGGAAATTTTGCTTTTCCTCTCTGATTGTTCATTCAAAAGCATATTGTTCCCCCACACCTAAGGCTCAGGGAACATTGCAGAAAAGGTACAGAATGTGTGTAAGAGCCAGAGGATCGAGGAGTTCACTGTGAGACTGTGTCTCCTGTTCATGTCTGAAGCTACACCCATAAAGTCTCACCAACGGGAGTCTAAACATGAGCTGAACAATGATTACAACAACTGGCAAGCTAAAGTAGACAGGAGAATGATAATGAAACCTCAACTCTACAAAAAGAAACTACAGGCAACTTAGGAACATTGTGATTAAGAGAAAGTCTCCCCCTGGAAAGAGCAGACCAATTGATTTGTCCATCAAATGGTCAGCCCAGAAAACATACATATAAGTAAAATTATACAGACTGAGCAGGTTATATTTAGGAATAAATACATATGCATATATGCATGTAACAACAATTAATGAAAAAAAGAAGCCATGGACTTGAAAGAGAGCAAGGAGGGATATATGGAAGAGTTTGAAGTGAAATAAGTGGGAAATGGTGCAATTCCACAGTAATCTCAAAAAATGAGAAAAAAATAATTTTTTGAGTTTATTGTTTGGTCTCCAAGTACTTTTGTAGTTTCTATAGTTTATCTTGTTGCTGATTTCTACTTCTCATATTTTATTATGTTATCTGAATACTTCTGTACTTGTTACAGCTTGTTTTGTGGTCTATGATGTGATCAGCTTTAGAGAAGATTCCATATACCACTGAGACCATGTATTCCCTACCTGTTAAGTGAAATATTCTACACATATCTGTTAGGTTAAGTTATCTACAGTATATTTTGCTCTGAGGTTTCTGTTTCTTTTTAGTTTGGGAGACCTATCAAAATATGGGTGTGGGGTTTTGATTGTGGTGTTGGGGGAGTTTAATGTCTCTTTTGAGGAATTGAAGGCTTCACTAGTACATAAATATTTACAATTATTACATCTTCTCGATGATTGCTTCCTTTATTAATATAATCTCTTCTGATTAGTGCTGGTTTGGGCTAGTTCTTATATTTTAACCCGGTTGGTTAGCCTGCAATTTCTTATTGGCAGGTGGAAGTAATTTACATTTAATGTCATCATTGAAAGGGGTTTGCTCTTTGCTAGGAATGTGACTGCTTATGTTCCAGCTTGGTGGGTTGTTGGTGTTTCCTTCCTTCTTTCCTCTTATTTGCCATGTTGGAGAGGGTTTATTCTTTCCTGGCTCTTCTTGGTTCATCTGTTTCCATCACAGAGTGGACACTTCCATGTGTTCTTCTGGAGGAGGCTGTCTTCTTCCTCCTTTCTGTGTCAAATTCTTTTAAAATTTTTCTGCAGTGCTGGCTTGATTGTTATCATTGCCAGTAACTTTATTGAATTAGTTTGTCAAACCTGAGTCTTTCAGAGGAGTTTTTTAAGGTTTTTGAAGTATGTTGTTAGGTTTTAATATGTCTAGCATAGACTCATGTTTTAAGAGTACAGAACCCAGTTCTTGAAACTAATTTGAGAGATGCTAGGAACTTTAGGAGGTGGGACACTGTTGAAAGGAGTTGGTCACTGAGGGCATATCCTTGAGGGCCATATCTTGCCCTAAATATAGCTCTCTCCCTCTCTCTCAGAAGAAGAGGAGGAGGAGAAGGAAAAGGAAGAGGAGGAAGGGAAGGAGAAGGCAAAGGAGAGGAGAGAGGAGGAGGAGGAGGAGGAGGAGGAGGAGGAGGAGGAGGAGGAGGAGGGAGAAGAAGAAGAAATTCCAAAACCACTATGCACTATGCCAGAAGTATAGACAGTTCAGTACTACTATAGCTCCAACTTCAGAGCCCCACCCACTCCACTGACTAAGCACATGGCAACCCTGAGAACCACAGAACTGCCCTTAACCAAGTGAAGCAAATATACCCAGGCAAAGTTTGCTGCCACTGGCAGAAAAGCAGCTGAGCCCTGGTAAGGCAATATCTAGCTCTGAAGTAACTCCAAGCACATGAAGACATGTTAAGGAGGTGAGTGCAAACACAAGATAAGGTCAATGCCTCAGATATTCAAATCTACAAGTGGGAAAACACCATCACCCAGCACATATGGAAGATGGTGGCTGACAGAGTGGGCACCTTCCACTGTGGAAACCCTATGCTGAGAATGAGAAAGACCCCTATCCAACAGGGAAGACTGCTCAGGAATTCACGACAGCAAGGAAGAGAGAAGGCAGTCTGGCATAGCCCCATCTACTCTAACCTGTTTGAACTTAGAAGATACTCATGACTGCTCCCCCACCAGCAGAGTTAGTTACAAACAATAACTCGGGGTAGGAGAGCTATCACCCATCCCAACAATGAAAGAATATTGACAGATGCTATAACAGTATTTCACTGTTTTAAAATCTTCATTTCTGTATTATTCTTTAATACATTCTTATGCATATAATACAAGGTAGTGAGTCTGTAATAAAAGGTAGTTGAGTTTCATGAGATTTTTCTCAAAGTATATAAAGTACACTGACCATGTTCATTCACCATTACCCTCTCCTGCCTGTCTCCTTTCCCTGTGCCACTGGAAAACATGGGCCTCCTTTTGCAGGTTCAGCCTTGTATACAAAATAATTTAAAAATGAACTCAGAAAGAAGGTCAAGGACAATTGCATTGGAGTTTAAGAGAAAAAAAAAACAGCAAAACAGACAAACCATAAATCTTAGCAGCTCCTAGGAAGAGGAAGAAAACGAAGAGGAATAGAGAAAACCATGCTCTTTGAGCTAGAGACAAGTATAACAGCAGCAACATGGTGGGAGGTGTCTCTGTACAGGTGAGAATGCCTAGAGAGTCAAGGCAAGCATGCTTAGGATTTGGGCAGGTATCCAAAGAAGAGATATATGGGAGTAAAGGGAAAAATCTACATTTTCTGAGTTAGAACATAGGAAAGAGAAATATTTAGCAGTGAAGACTTGTAAGCAAGTGCATTGAGAGAGGAGCCCCTGAGATGCCTGAGTACATTAGCTCACTAAGAGATAATTATTACTCCCACTTTCTTGACAAGTCTTCAGGTGTATCAGCTTTCCTGAGCAGTGGTCTTCTGGCCATGTGATTAACAGGCCCAAATGCATTAACTCTTAAGGGAAAGAAGCATATGTATTAGAAATCTCATGTTTTGGGCAATTAAGA
>CABHPQ010148276.1:0-15645 GCA_902168405.1 Peromyscus aztecus
GTTTGGGGGATCGTCATTAACTGCCGGGGTGGGGGGGTAGGGGTGGGGGGCGGGTAGAAATAGATGGTGCTGTGGACGCATCCCATTTCGTTAACCAATTAGAGAAATTTCCACCTCTCCAGTCTTTTCAGATTGATCATTTGTTTGGGAAATCGACAAGAGCTGTTTGCTTGTAAAATAGAGATTCTCCCTGAGAAACGGAACCACTGCACCAGTGAGTGGTCACTAACACTGGCCACTACACGCAGGCAACTGTGACAGCTCCCTCCAAAGCCTACCTAGTTCTGCCCTAGCTGTCTGTGGGGGCTGTGGGGACGTTTGACAGTGTGGTGGTGATCAGTTGTTTCAAGTCCTGAGTTTTGACTCCTACCAAGGAACCTCTTCATCTTAGTCACGGGTCCTCCTCCCCCTCTCCCCCCTCCTCCCATCGCAGGAGCACAGCAAATAAACATTCATTATGCTCCCTGGGGCAAGGGAACACCTGATTCTGTGTGTGGTCTTGTCCAGGGATGGTGACCTTCTCTAGGCACCCAGGCCAGCAGAGCTGGCCTGAACCTTGGAAGGCTTCTCACCTTCATGCTGTCTTAACCAGCCCACCCCCACATTTCTTTGCTTAAAAAGAATAAGAGGAGGTTGCAGAACCACATAGACAGGTTTCATCTTTTCCATGCAGGAGTGAGTTGAAAGAATAGTTCTCTGGCTTTGAAACAGGGAGCCAAGTAACCAAGTCAGAATCCTCGCTGGTGAAGGGGACTTGCAGACAGGCTGGATGAAAAAGGCTTTTCAGTCCTGTGTCCTGGGTTTCTTTGGTTTGAATTAGTGGTTGCATTCTCCCGTCCTCTGCCTCCTTCCAAAGGGTGAGCACAGTGTGTATTTCAGAAAGGGAATTGAATGCAGTGGGGGTATAGACCAGGGGGGTGAAATAAGAGAGGATTTATGCAAAGTCTGAGGCAGCCATGATGCCACCGTTGGGGCCCAAGGAGCTGTGGTGCATGCTGGGATAGGGGTAGAAAGGTGAACTGGCTGCCATTCCTTTCCAACACAATGCACCTACCTGACTAGTGTCCAGTAACGAAAGACTCATTGGATGTTTTTCATATTTATTTATTCATATGTGTGTATGCATGCCTTGGAACATGTTTGGAGGTCAAATGGCAACTCACCAGAGATTCATTAACAAGGGAGGTGACCTCTCACTGAACCTGGAGCTTGCCAACAGGCTAGACTAGCTGGTCAGTGAACCCCAGGATCCTTTCTCCACACCCAGTGCTGAGATTACAAGACACACACATACTTGACTGAACTATCTCAGCCCCTAGCATCTTTTCACACTGAGTGCCTGGTGGCTGTGGAGGTCCGAGGTCAGCAACAAATCTCCTGAAACTCAGTTAGGATGATTGTGAACTCTTATGTGGATGCGGGGACTCCAACTCTAGTCATCCGTAAGAGCGAGTACTCTAAACTACCCAGCATCTCCTCCAGCCTCCCTCCCCCCATGGCTTTATTTATTTGAAACAAGATCTCTCTATGTAGTCCTGGGTGTCCTGGAACTTGCTATGTAGACCAGGCTAGACTACACAATTCCTTCTGCCACATCTCCTGAATTTCGGGACCAAAGGCATGTGTCACCACCCCGATGGCTATTTTTAAATACAATCTCCACGAGGCTGAGCAGGTTGCTCAGTGAGTAGTTTGCTGCACAAACCTGAGGACCTGAGTTAGGAGCCCCATCATCCGCAGAAAAAGCCAGGTAGGTATGTTGGCTCCGACCTGTAATCCCAACACAGAAGGCGGCTGGGGATAGGCAGGCCCCTTGAGTTTGTTGGTCAGCCAGCTTAGCAAAACCAGTAAGAGACCCTGTCTCAAAAAAATAAAGTGGCCGGGCGGTGGTGGCGCACGCCTTTAATCCCAGCACTCGGGAGGCAGAGCCAGGCAGATCTCTGTGAGTTCGAGGCCAGCCTGGTCTACAGAGGGAGATCCAGGACAGGCTCCAAAGCTACACAGAGAAAACCTCTCTCAATAAAATAAAATAAAATAAAAATAAAATAAAAAAGTGAAGAGTGACTAAGGGAGTCATCCAACGTTGACTTCTGGCCTTGACACCCATATCCACATACATGTACACACACCTGCATGTACATGTGCACATACAAATATATGCAGCACACACACTTTAAACAGTCTTCATTCTTCCATATTCCTCATTATTCCGTTTTCCTCTTCCTTAGTGGTGGAGGTTGCCCCCAGGGCCTTGCACATACTAGGCAAGCACTCTACCATGGAGCTTCATCCCCAGCTCGTTTTTAAAGCGTTATGGGTGTCGTGTGGGTGGTGAATACAGGCTCTGGTGTGTGTGTGTGGAGGTCAGGGAATAACTGGCGGGGGTTTGCTCTCTCCTTCCATCATGTGGGTCCTAGGGATTGGACTCAAGTCACCAGGCAGAGCCGTAAGCACATTCCCTTGCTGAGCTATCTCAGTGGTCCTCTCTGTGCTTTTTACTTTGGAGACATCTTGTTCGCTGGCCTGGGCAGGTCTTGAGGTCTTGAATTTATATTATAGGCCTTTCAGCCACAGCCTCCTGATTAGCCGGGGTTACAGGAGTCGACTTCACCTGGGTTCTGGTGTTTTTAATGCATCTTTCTCTAGGCTCATGTGCTTCCGAAGAAGGTGAAGTCGGCCTGTCACACGGGGGAAGGAAGGATCACTGAGTAGGTGACCACATCCCAGCAGCTCAGAGCACAGCCTTCCAGCTGAGCTGGGGGTTGTAGCTCCATGGCGCCTGCCTGACACATGGGAGACCCTGAGCTAGATACCCAGGACTTTCAAATGAATGCAGTTGAGCTGGGTGTGGTGGTGCATGTTTAAACTGAGGCTGAGGCAGAACTGCTGTGAGTTCAAGACCAGCCTGAGCTGTATAGCGAATTGTAAGACCCTGTTCCAAAACAACAAATTAAGCCAATCCAAGTAATTAACAAACAACAAATTAAGCCAATGTAATCCCAGCACTCGAGGCAGAAGCAGAAGGATCAGGAATTCAAGGCCATCCTCAGCCACTTGTGGAGCTGGAAGACTGTGGGCTAATGAGACCTGGTCTCAAAAAAAAAGTGATTGATTTAATTCCTATCTTTTCCCTTTTTATTTTGATTGAATAAGTGTTTTGTTTTTTGTTTTTTGTTTTTCTTGGGGGGGGGTTGGGAATTGAACTTGCTGGGTAAGGGCTAAGTCACTAAGTTACATTCTTCTCCTTTATGTTGTTACTGTACAGGGCAGCAGTTTCAAAACAAAACGATAACCACAAAATGTTATTCTGGGGGCTGGGCATGTAGCTTAGCTGGTAAAGTGTCTGTGTAACGTGTGGGAGCCTTGGGTGTGATCCTCCAGGCTGTGTAAACTGCGTGTGGTGGAACAGGTGTGTAAGCCCAGCATCTGGGAGGGCAGGAGGTAGAGGCAGGAGTCTCTGATGCCAGCTAGGGCTACACAGTGAGAATGTGTGAGAGAAGTTGGTGAGGTTGTTAAGTCACACATAGTTCAAGACCTGGGCGACATGAGACCCCCTCAGAAAATCAGAGAGCACAAAACTGTCCTTCTGTTGGGGAGAAATGTCCAGCTGTGGAGGA
Organism: Peromyscus aztecus; assembly: GCA_902168405.1. Taxonomy (NCBI): domain Eukaryota; kingdom Metazoa; phylum Chordata; class Mammalia; order Rodentia; family Cricetidae; genus Peromyscus; species Peromyscus aztecus. The sequence continues at coordinate 3,618 of CABHPQ010148276.1, forward strand.
AGGAACCGATGTGACCACCCCTTTAGATGTCTGAACGCCACGGTTTTAGCTTGCCCTCCCCTTCCTGGAGGACGTCATCTTCAGCTTGGCTGCTTTTCTGTCCTGGTGACTTGGAGTGAATTGGGATGATTCTGCCCATTTTGCAGGTAGGAAAGGAATGGTGTGAGGTGGCTCCTGAAGCTTCAGTCTCTTGCCTCATCTCTTTCCCTCCAGCCTTCCTCAGAGGCCAGGCCCTCTCCTTTCCAGGAAGGTTGTCAAGAGACCCCTTTCCTCCTAGGGCATTCATGACAAAAACAGCTGCTCCCTGCTCTCAGCTCCTCCTCCCACCCCAGCTTCAGCCATGTTTTCCTAAGTTCACTTGCCAAATGTTTGCTCTGCTTGGATCCTTTTTCTGCTCAGAGGCACCCGCTGGCTTCACAGTGGGGTGTCATGTGGGCATGTTCTTGTCATCAGGCTACTTGAACTGCATGCCGAAGCTGAGAGTTAATGATGTCCCCAAACTCCTGTGCTAGAGGAGAATGCAAGTCCTGAAACCTTCGCAGTTTGGTGGCCAGAACAGCCAGCATTCTCGGGGAGGGAGAAGGGAGCTGCTTGCCGAGACCGTTTGCGGTACTCGGCTCCTTTGATGTCAGCCTTTTTTTAAAATAGAATTTTTAGTCCATGTGTATGGGTGATTTGCCTGCTTATGTGTCTGTGCACTACCACCGGGTGCACCTGGAATCTGCAGAGGTCAGAAGAAGGGGTCAGATCCCCTGGAACTTCAGTTATAGACCATTGTGAGCCCCCAGGTAGATAGATGCTGGGAATTGAGTCCAGGCCCTCTGGAAGAGCAGCCGGTGCTCTTTAACGGCTGAACTATTTCTCAAACCCTGGTAATACCTTTTTTGAAAATGTATTCTTGTTGGGTGGTGGTGGCGGCGGCGGCGGCGGCGGCGGCGGCGGCGGCGGCGGCGGCGGCGCACGCCTTTAATCCCAGCACTGGGGAGGCAGAGGCAGGCAGATCTCAGAGTCTGAGGTCAACCCAGTCTATATAGCAAGTTCCAGGACAGCCAGGATGTTGCAAGCGAGAAGATAGATATGTGTAGTTGACATAACAAAAGTTATATTTTATTATGCTGAGGGTCATTGCACAAGGTTCACACTCTAAATGCCTAACTACAGTCCTAAGCCTAGCTCCCCAAGGCTACTCACCTGTGTGACATATCTGAGCAGAAGGTCAGGTCCACTCTCTGACAGAAGTCTCTGATTCAAGGGTCAGGATCCTGGGGGAGACTCTCCAGCTGCAGGATAGATCAAGGTGGCATCTCTCCAGTTGTGCAGAGCAGAGCATTGCTCTTGGTCTCTGCTTATACGTCCAGTGAGTGTTATGGGGCATCTAGAACTGACTGTGCCTGGTTATCTTGAATGAGTGATGTCACTGGCTCTGATTATTAGGTGCAGCCTTGGGCATAGTGGGATGTCTGACTGAGCTATTTTGACATGTCCAAAAGGCATCTTTTATATACTCATTACATTCCATCCCCTGGTCCTTGAGGTACACACAGTGCCAATGGGGGGCCACACATAAGAATTACTAACAGTTTCCCAGCAATTTGCAAATTCAGGCCACAACAGGAAAAGGAGAAAGCATAGAATAAATAATCCAATCACTAATAGACAAATAAATGCCAGAAAATATATTTCAGGCATTAAAACATACAATTATTAAGCAAAGTGGTTAAAACAATGTCGATCACAGGATACTGCTGTGATCCCTATGGTATATACGCATTTCCCCAAATTTTTATTTTCTACAGGTTTGGTTTGCACCAAGTTGAGAAACACATTCAGTAATAAAAGGTAATGCAGTCACTTCCAAACAAAAATGTCGTAAAGGGGGGCGTAGCAGGTTTGGAGCTGTAGAACTCTGAGCAGAACCAATCATAGAGCATCATCTCAACTGGATCAGGGTCAAGTAGGAGGAGCATGCGGGTCATGGCTGTGGGCCAGGTGTTTCTTCTTTAATTCATGAAAAGAGCAACTAAGAGTCCAGTAAGCTTCAGCTTCCAGTGTTGTCTCTCAGTTTTGTGTATGCTAATATTATAAAAAAAAGCAGCTGGGCGGCGGCGGTGGCGGCGGCAGCGGCGGCGCACGCCTTTAATCTCAGCACAGAGGCAGGCGGATCTCTGAGTTAGAGGTCAACCTGGTCTACAGAGCAAGTTCTAGGACAGCCGGGGCTACACAGAGAAACCCTGTCATGAAAAACAAAACAAACTTAATATATATTGTGAAAAAGCAAATGATAGATAATAAAGCATCAGGAAGTCTGGCGAGTCTCTGCCAGCGTCCATCTTGGATCTAAAATCGATGTATACAGACCATCTCTTTTGGCAAAAATGGCAATTACTTGGTGGGGTAGAAACAGGAACCTGGAGCCGGAGAGGTGGCTCAGAGGTTAAGAGCGCTGCCTGTTCTTCCAGAGGTCCCGAGTTCAATTCCCTATGGTGTCTGAGTGCAGACAGAACACTGTGTACCTGATGAATACGACAGAACACTGTCTACCTAATCAATAAGTCTGGGGAAAAAAAAAAGAAACAGGAACCTGGAATACAATATTCCTTGCCCGAGGTGTCATGGAGATGAAACATCTCCTGAAGCCGTTTCTCCAGTCAGGGTTTGCACAGATGTGTCTGCAGGAACCATACACAGCTGGTTTGTCCCCTCTGGTGTGATAGTGGCCTCTGGAGCTCATTGTCATAGCTCCTCCTAAAATGAAGGTTATTAAACAAGCCCAAAATAATCATGAGGAATTTGCGTGTCAAAAAGACCAATATGATATATACCAAAAGCCAAAGGCTTTCCTTTATCCAGTGGGATAAGTTCCACGTGGGGAAGCAATGATAGTCAAATCTAAACATACTACCAGTCACATCAAATAAAGAGCACACTTTTGAAGGTTGCTGCTAACTTTATGGTACAGGCAATAGTGTCCGCGTTGAGTGCAGCTGATAAATGTTGGACTCTGTCTCTCTGTCCTCCAGTGGAAATGTCATTAATGGCTTTTTAGTCTTCCCTAGTGTCTTAGGGTTTCTGTTGCTGTGATAAAACACCATGACCAAAAAGCAAGTTGGGGAGGAAAGGGTTTATTTGGCTTACACTTCAGCATTGCTGTTCATCACTGAAGGAAGTCAGGACAGGAACTCAAACAAGGCAGGATCCTGGAGGCAGGAGCTAATGCAGAGGCCATGGAGGGGTGCTGCTTACCAGCTGGCTTCCCATGGCTTGCTCAGCCCACCTTACAGAACCTAGAACCAGCAGCCCAGGGATGGCACCACCCACCATGGGCTGGGCCCTCCCCCATTGATCACTAATTGAAAAAAATGCCTTACAGCTGGATTTCAAGGAGGCATTTCCTCAGCTGAGGCTCCTTCCTCTGATGACTCTAGCTGGTTGTCAAGTCAACACACAAAACCACCCAGTATACCTAGCAAGCCATCTTCATGTTCATTATTATATAGGTACCTGAGTCAGAAATGTGTCCCTGTTCAAACGTTAGGCCAGAGCTCTTAGGCAGGTTTTCCTGTCCTGAGAAATGAGCTGTAACTCTAGCAGCGTTGTATACAGCCAACCAGGTTCTGCAGAAGAAAAAGTGGGGTCCAAGGTTATCCCTGGTGATGTTATAGATGTCAACTGTGAGGCTGAAGGCCTTCATGGAGCATGTGGTAAAGACTCCATTGCCAAGGTCTGTGAGTTGGTTTGCAGAGACAGAAGGAATCAGTTCTGACGTTTGGAGCTCATTGGACAGAGGGTGGGTGGCTCCAAGTGAGATGGTATGTTCCTCTAGGTAGTAGACATCCTTTGTATTAGTCCAACTAGTTCATAGGGAATAGTTAGTGGGTTTAATAGATCCACTGCCAAGTTTCCTAGGCAACAGGTGTGTGCGCTAAGCTGGTACTGAAGTCCATATAGACTAAGTGTAAATGTATTTTGCAGAATCCATGCTCATCCCACAAGGTTTGCATTGGGTCCAGGAGAAACTTGTAGATTGCCGTTTTCGTTCCAAATCCTGTAGAAAAGGGCTGATATAGTTCTGTGTATTCACTGACAAGTGAGTCTTGCTTGGATACATTCTTCTCTTTGTCTGTTCCTCTGAAGAAGTTGTAGCAGATAATTTTGAGAGATCTGGTTGGCTACAGCTAGTTTCTTCAAACTTTCAGCTGTATATGTTAGTATCGGCCAACAATTGCTTCAGTAAATTTAATTCCAGATGAAGGCTTGTAATCAGTTTGTGAGTTGTATCTAGTCCATCAGACAAGGTGTTAATAGCCACTTTTTGTTATTCAGTAAGATTTCTGATGTCTACGATATCCTCATTTATGTCTGAAAGAACAAAGATGCTATGCCAGCTCGTAGTGAGGAGCCAACCAACACAGCTCCAGCAACCGTAAGGGTTTTCCTACAGCAAACCTATTTCCTGAGGAGTAGGAGAAGACTGGTATGCTCCTAAATTCAGGCTCAGAGCGGAGTTCTTCAGGTGGGAGCCGTGACTTGAGGTTGAAGGTAAGTGGGATCTTCTGGATCCTAGGTGTGATTCCAAGCCTACCTAGGCTGAGGTCTGACGTGATGCTCTCCCGTAACCATTGGTGGGGAAGTAGGGGAGTTGACAAATTCTGCCTTCTAGTGGGCTGTGAAGAATTTGTTGTTCTTGTCTCATCCTCCTCTATCAATGATGCACGGTGTTAGGCTGCCTTCTTTGATTCCATAGAACTTCCATGTTATGGAGAAGACATACGCCTCATCAAATGGGGGTCCTTGGTGCAGTTCCTACATGTGATATATTGACTATTGGCTTATGGGCCACAGAGTCTCTAATGCCTCATTCCTTGAGCTGTAGTAAGAATCATGTAGAAATAATAGGGAAGTCCTAGGGGTGTGTGTTTCTAGGGTTCCATTTTGGAAAGGTCCATATCTGAAGTTTTCTACCAATGTAAGTTTCTATGGTCTGCCTTTTTTATGTGATACCTTGGCACAAAGGTGTCGTAGGATCTAGGGCATCCTCTGGTTGCAAATTGTATCATATCCACTCTTGGGTGATGTATTCACTTTGGTAGCTGGTATAAGTCCAGGCTGGAATTTCAACAGACTGTGAACCAGTGTTCCATATTCTGGGAGGAAACAAATGTGTGATGTTCCCGGCGTGTATATTCAGAGGAATTGGGAAGTCTATCATTTCATTGTTGTGGAGTATAGGCATGATATCACAGCTCCAAACATTCTTCCTCATTTGGCAAGTGGATTTTTTGGTTTTAAAGATGGGTATATATCACTGATAATTAGTGATTATTCATTGGTTTCAGTTTTCCTTAAAGATAAGTCAATAAACATAGTTGTCAAGTTGTGAATCTTCTGAGAGTGGTGTATGAAACAGACTGGTAGGTCAGTTAGGTTACTCCATGGTCTCTTCCACCACTTAGATTTGTTGTTTTCTTGGTGGTGTATTAAGCCTTGTATAGTGGTGGTCCAGTTGAAGTTGGAGCCACTGATGGACTGCAAGGCAATTTGAATGGATTTTCCCTCACAAGTCCCGTGTGAATTGGGTGATTGCATTGAGAAGTTGTCCCATATGCTTGAGGTGATGTTAGTAGGTTAGTCCAGTTTACACCAGCTGGTACCCACCCAGAGAGTCTATTAGGGGGGTTGAGGCCTTTTGCATCAAAAGTTGTGGTGGTATGCCACGTGCCTGCAGTGTGAGTACTGCTCAGTCGGGACCCCTTGGACCCCAGTGAATGTGGCTACCAACCCCCAGGAGCAGCCCCCGGCCTGGGCTCCATACCAAGTTCCGGCTGTGGTTCCAGATCCCGAAGAAGGACTTGGGACACCCGGTCCTGAAGACGTGCTGAGCCTGTGTGCTGGACCTGAATGTCCGTGCCTTCTCTAAGAAGCGCTTGCATGGTTCTCAACATGCCAGCAGGGCTTGAGTCCACTGAAACCCTGCCTTCCCCTCCCCCTGGAGTGTGGGATGTCACTGCCATCAAGAATGATGGGTGTGGGGTCAGTGCTAAGTTAAAGACTGCTTGAGAAGGGCTTGCTCTGGCTCTGTCTACAGTATATCTCACTTGCATGACATCAGCCTAGGGAAGGGAAATAAAGGTTGTGCCCATTAAAAAAAAATTGTGGTGGTATGTAAGTCGTGTTTGTAGAAAATATGGCTGGCTATGCTACAGTATAATCTGAGTTCTGGAGAGTACCATGCAGCACAGAAAGTCCAGGTGTCTGCATGGATTCTCCTCAGGAGGCAGAGCAGCCTATTCCCCTTACCCTCCTCCCACTGTCTTCTGTTACTCTTCCTCACCCTCTTTGAAGTGCCCCCTTTTCCCCATCTCCCTGATCAGAGCATTTGAACCCCACTATTCCCATTTGGCTGAATCTAGAAAATCATCTATTTCTTTTCAGTTTTCCAGCTTCATGGAGTACAGGTTTTTTTTTTAAATATTCCTGTACAGTATTCTGAATTTCCTTGGTGTCTGTTGTAATGTTTCCCTGTTCATTCTGACTGTTAATTTGTGTCCTTTTCGTTACTTAAACCAGGGTCTGTCAGTCTTGTTTATTTTCTAAAGAATCATCCAGTATATTCATTGATTCTTTCATTGTTTTGTTTCTATTTCATAATTTCTGCTCTGATTTTTATTATTTCTTTCCTTTGACTGGCTTTGGATTAGATTCTTTAATTTTTTTCAACTTACATTTTTTTAAATTTTTTAAAATTATTTTATATGTAGGAGTGTTTTGCCAGCATGTACCTCACATATGTGCCTGGTGCCCTAGAAGGTGATGAGTCTCCATGTGGGTACTGGGAACTGAACCTGCGTCCCTTGCAACAACAAGAAGTGCTCTTAACCACTGAGGCAACTCTCCAGCCATTTTTCCAACTTTTTTAGTTGCATCATTATTAAGGCATTTATTTGTGCTCTTTCTGACTTTCTTTCTTTTTGTTTGTTTTTTGTTTTTTGAGACAAAGTTTCTGTGTGTAACAGTCCCGGAACTCACTCTGTAGACCAGGCTGGCCTCAAATTCACTGAGATCTGCCTGCCTCTGCCTCCCAAATGCTGGGATTATAGGTGGGCGCCACCACTGGCCAGCTTTTTTTTTTTTAATCATATGCAGCTGTTTAATTAGAAAACCAGTTTGTGAGGCTACATCCCATTTGTCAAAGAGAACTACATTGCAGGTAGCCCTGGCGCTGAGGAACAGCTTTGATCTTTGGTAAACTTTGCTCTGTTCTGTAATCTCATATTTCCCCCTTTTCGGTGTTGAAGCTCTTGCTCTCCCTGGGGCCTGGGCTTGCTCAACTGCTTTTTTTTTTTTTTTTTTGAGACAGGATTTCTCTGTGTAACAGTCTGGCTGTCCTATGTGGCTGGCTTTGAGTTCATAGAGATCTGCCTGCCTCTGTCTCTCAGGTGTTGTCTTTTTTTTTTTTTTTAAAGATTTATTTATTTGCTTTATGTACATGAGTACTCTATCTGCATGTACAACTTTATGCCAGAAGAGGGCATCAGATCCCACTATAGATGGTTGTGGGCCATCATGGGGTACTGGGAATTGAACTCCGGGCCTCTGGAAGAATAGCCAGTGCTTAAAAGCTGAACCATCTCTCCAGCCCAGCTTCTTTTTGAAGTAAGCTTTGGTTAGATGTTTGGAGATTTTAACCTTGCTAATATCAACTTTTGTAGAGGTAGTGATGACAAACTTTTGGTATATTCTACACAGAGGAACTCAGTTGAGGGCAAGAGATCCAATTGCAAGAAGCAAGCCACTGCCCAGCTGCTTCAGGAAAACCACTCACTCTCTTGCCCCTGTGGTGCCCAGTGAGGATGATCAACTCGGCCCCAGGAGTGATGCTGGCACACAGCTTGTTCACCCTCCGACTGAAGAGGCGCATCTTCGGTTGGCTGATACCTAGGCATTTAGCAAAGTTTAACCACCCGGGTACCACCACTCCCATCACCACCAACTGCTTTTGTGACAGTAGAGAAGATCATCTCCTTTTTCTTCTTCTCAACCTTAGCTTTTGCAGCTGACCATTTCCTTTTGTACAGGGCCTCCCGGAATACATAGCAGATCCAGAGTACCTGCCAATTCTCTAACCAGGAGGGTTTAGGCTGCAATGGGCTTCCCTTTCTCTGGCTTTTTAGACCCAGGGTCACCCTTTTTGGCTGCCCTGGTGGCAGGAGCATCACCACCAGCCTTCTTGGCTTCAGTTTCTTCTTTGTGTCAGGCTCCTCGGCTTTTTCATCTGCTATCTTGCAAAATGGAAAGAATAATTTTTTTAATGTAGACACTTAGAGCAAACTGTCCATCTCCCTCACAGGACGCTTCCAGTGTGTCCTAGGGGTTCTGTTGTATTGTGTTTTCATTTTCATTTAGTTCCAGGAAGTGTATTTCTTTTGTGATTTCTTCCTTGACCCATTCATTGTTTACTAAGGAACTATTTAATCTCCATGAGTTTTCATATTTCCTGGAGAATTTTTTTTGTCAATTTTAATTTTTATTGCATTGTGGTCAGATAGGATACAAAAAGTGTTTTCACAGTCTTTTTGAATTTGTAACAATTTGTTTTTGTCCCACAATGTGGTCTCTTTTAGAAAAGCTTCTGCATGATGCTGAGTAGAATGTGTATTCTTTGCTGTTTGAATATTCTATAGATACCAGGTTTCTGTATTTTTGGCCCGGATGAACTGTCTATTGAAGAAAGTGGGGTACTGAAATCACCTACTATTAATGGATTGATCTTAATCTGTCTCTTTAATTCCAGAGTTTGGTGTATATATGTTTAGGATAGTAATGTGTTCTAAGTTAACGCTGCCCATGGTTAGAATGAAGTGTCCATCTTGATCTCCTCAAATTAGCTTTAGTTGAAATCTATTTTGTCAGCTACTAGACAGCGACACCTGCTTGCTTCCTGGTCCTGTTTGGTTGGAGTCCTTTAGCCCATCCTTTACTCTGAGATGGTGCCCAGCATTAAAGCTTGTGTCTTCTTCATTCATTCAGTCATTCTGTGTCTTTTGATTCGGGATCTGTGGCCATTGATATACAAAGTTATTATTGAAATGTGTGTATTGTGGTCATTGTGCCATTGATTTTTGGTGGTATGTTTATATTGTCAGTGGTGTTTTGTGTTTAGGTAATTACAGCTTTGTGTATTCCTTTTCACAGTCTCTCGGCTGTGCTCAATCCTCTCTTCAGCCCAAAATAAAGCTTTCTATAGTTTTCTTAGGTTTGGTTGTTGGATGTACATCATATGTGTATATATACATATATACATATGTATACACATGTGTATGTACATTTTTAGGGCTGTTTATGTCATGGGAACTTTTCCTTTCTCCTTCAATCATGGCAGATAGTTTTGCTGGGTATATTATTTGACGTTGGTTGTCACATGTTTTAAGACTTGGAATGCATTGCTCCTTTGTCTTCTAGCTTTCAAAGTTTCCATTGAGAAATCCAGTGTTATTCTGATGGGTTTTCCTCTTTTCCCTTGTGGCTTTCAGTACACTGTTATGTGTTCTTATGTGTTTCACTGTGATATGCTGTGGGGGTTTTCTTTTCTGGTCCCATCTGTTTGATATTCTATGTACTTTTTGTTTTGTTTTTGAAACAAGGTCTCTCTACATGCCCTGACTGTCCTGGAACTCACTCTGTAGGCCAGGCTTGCCTTAAATTCACAGAGATCGGCCCACCTCTCTCTGCTGAGTGCTGGGATTAAACGTGTGAGCCACCACACTCAATTTTGTATGCTTCTTGTAGTTGTAAGGGTGTGTCTGTCTTTAGTTTGGGGAAGTTTTCTTCTATGATCTTGACTTCCAGTGACTACGCCGTGGGATTCTTCTCCCTCATCTGTACCTATTATTTGAAGGTTTGCTTTTCTTACAGTGTCCCGCATTTTCTGTGTGTTCCTTTCCTGTTTTGTTGTTGTTGTTGTTTTTAATTTTTCATGTTCCTTGCTTTCTTGGTCCAGATCTATGTTATCTTTGGGACCTGCTATTCTGTCTTCCACTTGATCGTGCTACCTGTAAAACTCTCCGAGATTTCCCGTCAGGCTCTTTTCCATTCCACCTTCCTTTCAGCTTCAGTCCTCTTTGATGTTTCTTTCTTTCTTTTTTTTTTCTTTTTAAAGATTTATTTATTTATTATGTATACAGTGTTCTGTTTGTATGTCTGCATACCAGAAGAGGGCACCAGATCTCATTGCAGATGGTTGTGAGCCACCATGTGGTTGCTGGGAATTGAACTCGGGACCTCTGGAAGAGCAGTCAGTGTTCTCAACCTCTGAGCCATCTCTCCAGCCCTCTTTGATGTTTCTATCTCTTTATTGGATGACATTTTCAAGGCCTGGATTGCCTTGGTCACTTGCAACACCCTTCTGTTTGTGTTTTCTTGGGCGTCTCAGGCATTTCTCCTCTTTTAGCTCCTTTTCCTTGATTTCATTGAGCTGTTTCTGGTATCTTCTTTAAAGTCCTTTAATTCTTTGAGGAGGTTCATGATCTTTTTTTTTTTTTTTTTTTTTTTTTTTTTTGGTTTTGGTTTTTTGAGGCAGGGTTTCTCTGTGTAGCCCCGGCTGTCCTGGAACTCACTCTGTAGACCAGGCTGATTTCAAACTCACAGAGACCTGCCTATTTCTGCCTCTTCAAGGCATGCACTACTGCTGCTGGCTCCTTCTTTTTCTTCTTTTTTTAAAAATGTGCATTGGTGTTTTGCCTGCATGCATGTCTGTGTGAGGGAGTCAGGTCCCCTGGAACTGGAGTTACAGTTGTAAGCCACCATGTGGGAGCTGGGAATTGAACGCGGGTCCCCTAGAAAAGTAGTCAGTGCTCTTAACCATTGAGCAGCCATCTCTTCAACTCCTTATAGATTGTTCTTTTAATTTCTGTGTCCTGGAGTTCATCTAGGTAACTCTCATTGGCAAGCATTTGTATAGGACTGGTAAGTTTGGAGAGAAGATGTTGGCTTAATCTGTCATGTTGTTGGTATTCCTGCAATGAAATCTGGGCACGTGGACTTCCTTTGTTAGTTTTAAGTTTGTTATGGATGGAGCAGGGTTGGGGAGAGGAGACGATGTAGGCCTGGGGATAAGTCTAGAGGTTGGAAGTGGTGCGGGTAGAATGCAGTCAGGTGGGCAGAGGGGACTGGGCTGATGCACAGTGGGGCTGGAAGAGTGGCATAGGATGCTGGAGGGTCCTGTGATATGACAGACAGGTAGGGGGGTATAGGCCCAAGCCTAGACCTCTTCTGCAATCAAGGCGGGGAAAGCAGACTCTGCTGGTGTACCCATTGTGGTACCCAGGCTAAGTCTGGTAGATTGTGGGAAAGATGTGGATGAAGAGGTCAGAGGTACTTGCCAGGCTAGACTCCAAGGAGGATGTATCTGGGTATGGAGTAGGGTGGTGGAGGGGATGCAGAGAGTCCCGGGAGTGGATCTAAACTCACATTTTCATCAGCTCTGTTCTCAGCTGTGAAACTCTGACCTGAAATAAATCCCTCCCTCTGAGTTAAGCACTTTGGATCACAGCTACATCCATGTGACTAATACAAATAGGTCCAGTTGGATGGAGGAAGTGAGCCTTGTCAGGTAGAGCTGGAGCAGAGTCTGTGTGGAGGTCAGAGGTCAGTTGCCACAAACTCATTCTTCTTCTCAAGTTGTAGTAAACGTCTTTGATTATGTTTTCATTTTGGCACATACCTATAGAACAATTTCCAGATACTTAATTTTTTTTAAATTACATTTGCTAACTGTGGAGGGAGGAGAGTGTGCATGCCAAGGCATTTGAACTTGTAGAGGTCAGAGGACAACCTGGGGTAGTCAGTTCTTTTTTTCTACCATGTAGGTTTTGGCCTCCCATATACTCAGGTCGGCAGGCTTGTTGGCAAGCGCCTGCTGAGCCATCCCGTTTCCAGAAACTTTTATAACCAGTACAGAAATGGTTGTGTGTGTGTGTGCGCGCGTGTGTGTGTGTGTGTGTGTGTGTGTGTGTGTGTGTGTGTGTGTGTG
>CABHPQ010148276.1:15655-37990 GCA_902168405.1 Peromyscus aztecus
TGTGTGTGTGTGTGTGTGTGTGTGTGTGTGTGTGTGTGTGTGTGTGTTTAATGGGTTTCCACTAGATTTGCTTTGCTGAGGAGTGGGGTCCCTGGCTTTCTCATACTGACACCCTGAAAGAGGAACCCAATTAGTTGTTACACAGATACCCTGGGGTGACACTGAACAAGAGATGGAAACTATTCTTTTTCATGTTTAAAGAAAAGATTAGCGCCGGGCGTTGGTGGCGCACGCCTTTAATCCCAGCACTCGGGAGGCAGAGGCAGGCGGATCTCTGTGAGTTCGAGGCCAGCCTGGGCTACCAACCAAGTGAGCTCCAGGAAAGGCCCAAAGCTACACAGAGAAACCCTGTCTCGAAAAAACCAAACAAAAAAAAAAAAAGAAAGAAAGAAAGAAAAGATTAGCTTTATGTGTGTGAGTGTTTTGCCTGCATGCATGTGAGTATACCGCATGCATGTAAGTATACTGCATGCAGTCAGTGGCCATAGAGGCCAGCAGAGGGTACCAGGTCCCTGGAACCAGGTGAAACTAGAGTTACAGACAGTTATGAACTGCCATGTGGATACTGGGAACCAAACCCCGGTCCTCTGCAAAGAGCAGCCAGTGTGCTCTTAACCATGGAGTCACCCCTCCAGGGCCTGCTGGATGCCGCTCCACACAGAGCAGCCTTTCTTAGCTTATACACAGGACAAAACCAGTTGCTTCTTCTCTTCCCCAAAGAGAGGGGGAACCTTTGAAGGCTCTGGATTCTTTCTCTACCTCTTTGGAATGTAAATACGTCTCTCCAGAGACCTCACCCTAGAGATGTCTCTGAGCCTCCTGTTCCCTGGTAGGATAAACACATGCCTCTGGATTCTGTGAGTCGCATGGAGTTTTCCCTCTCCACAGTTGTAGCTGAGTTCTCCAAACCTCTAGGAACTCAGGTTTCTGGCTCGATGTATTCAGAGTGGTCTGACCATGCAGAAACACAGAAGTCTTCTGTCTGTATCACACAATTGTATCCCTTGGGTTTTGCCACAGTTGACTGCTGTTAAGTTTCCCACAATATGCCATTCTGTTCGCTTTTTTCTTTTCGTTTTCCTTTTTTCTTTTCTTTTTTTTTTTCAGACAAGGTCTCACTATGTAACCCTGAACTCCCTATACACACCAGACTGGCTTTGAGATTACAGAGATCCGCCCGCCCGCCTCTCCTTATTGGCTGTTTTGTTCCAAGCTGAGCAGCAGAAGCTAGGACCTAATCCACTGTGGATTTGTCTTAAATCCTGCCCAGCTGGTGCCTGCAAAACTCCAGAGGCAGGATGTCGTTAATTCTACTGCTGATATCAGCTTCATTCTCCAAGACTTCCAATTCGAGTTATTTGAACAAATCTCTTTTACTATAGATCTACCTTAAAAGCCTGTAGTGGAGCCGGGCGGTGGTGGCGCACACCTTTAATCCCAGCACTCGGAAGGCAGAGCCAGGTGGACCTCTGTGTGGTCGAGGCCAGCCTGGTCTACAGAGAGAGATCCATGACAGGTACCAAAACTACACAGAGATACCCTGTCTCACCACCACCCCCACCCCCCAAGAAAAAGCCTATAATGGAACTGCTATGGATAGTTTTATGTAAATTTGACACGAGCTAAAGTCATCTGAGAGGAACCAATCTCAACTGAGAAAATGTCTCTATAAAATCCAGCTATAAACTAGGGTGTGGTGGCACATGCCTTTAATCCCAGCATTCAGGGGGCAGAAGCAGACAGATCTCTGAGTTCGAGGCCAGCCTGGTCTACAGAGCGAGTTCCAGGATAGCTAGGACTGTTACACAGAGAAACCCTATCTTGAAAAATAAACAAAAAAAAAGATACAGCTGTAAGGCATCTTCTTAATTAATTTTCTTAATTAGTGATTGATGGAAGAGAGCCCAGCCCATTGTGGGTGGTGTCATCCCTGGGCAGGTGGTCCTGTTCTCCAAGAAAGCAGGCTGAGCAAACCATGAGGAGCAAGCCAGTAAGCAGCACCCCTCTATGGCCTCTGCATCAGCTCCTGCCTCCAGGTTCCTGCCCTGTTTGAGTTCCTGTTCTGCCTTCCTTTGATAATGAACTGTGATATGGAAGTGTAAGCCAAACAAACCCTTTCATTGCAGCAATAGAAACCCACACTAGGACAGGAAACAAATTAGTTATTATACAAATTAGTTATTATACAAATAACGTAGTGATGCCTGCATTTAATCCTAGCACTTGAGAGATAGAGGCAGGTAGATCTCTATGTATTCCAGGACAGTCTTCTCTACATAGTGAGCTCCAAAACAGCTAAGTGTAACATACTTTTTTTCCACCAACCAGCTCCCAAATCATGACACAGAGACTTATTTGTTATGATGCTCGGCATTAGCTTAGGCTTGTCTGATTAGCTATTATAACTTATTTTAACCTGTTTTTCTTCATCTATGTTTTGCCTCAGGTTTTTTTGTTATGTTTGTTTTTTTGTTTTTTTTTTTTAAACCTGTCTTTCATTTTGTATGTCTTACTCTGTGTCTGGCTGGCTGGTGGCTGCCAGGCTGGCTGGCCGCAGGCATCTCTCTCTTTTTTTCTCTCATTCTCCCTTCTCTTCTCTTCTCCCTCGAGCCTAGATTCCTCCTCCTATTTATTCTCTCTGCCCGCCAGCTCCACCTGTCCTTCTCCTGATTAGCTATTGGCCATTCAGCTTTTTATTGGACCAATCAGGTACCTTAGTCAGGCAAGATGAAACAGCAACATATGTTTACATAATTAAACAAATATAGCATAAACAAATGTAACCCACCTTTACACAGTTAAAGTAATATTCCACAACATAAACAAATGTAATATACCTTTACATAGTTACAATAATATTCCACAACATAAACAAGTATAACACATCTTTATATAATTAAAGTAATATGCCACAACTAAGGCTATATATACATAGACAGAGCCTGCCTCAAAACAAAACAAGTCTGTAGCTTCTCCAAATTACTGTGTTAACCTAGTTCAAGACGTATACTCTTTTTAATAATTTATTATTTTTATTTCATGTGCATTTTTGTGTTTTGCCTGCATATATATATATGTGTGTGTGTGTGTGTGTGTGTGTGTGTTTGTGTGTGTGTGTACATATATATCTGTGTGAAGATGTTGAATCCCCTGAAACTGGAATTATAGGCAGTTATGAGCTGCCATGTGGGTGCTGGGAATTGAACCAGGGTCCTCTGGAAGAGCAACCAGTTCTCTTAACCACTGAGCCATCTCTCCAGCCCCAAGATGTATGCTCTTTATATAGCTGGATGGTATGTTAATAACTTGAACAGATTCTGTTATTGCTTGCAAGGAAAAATCTGCAGCAAATTCTTCCATGTAGCAGCCTCGTGAGCTGAAGCCAACCTCAGTGCCTTCGAGGCTAAGCAAGCATGAGTGAGTGTAGAAATGAGGAATAGATTTTTTGTTTTGTTTCCTGGCTAGTGGAATTTTTCTCACTGTGGGAAGCCGCCCACAGAGCACACCCCAAGTTCCTTGATCTTTCGGGGTTTTCATAAATGCTTAAGTGTTTCTGATGACTGTCTAAGTACCCAGGAGATCACCATTTAGTTCCCTTTGGCCAGAACATGCCATCTAACCGTGACATTTCAAGAGGGAGGGAGCATCTGTAGTGGGCTGGGAGTGCCAAGAACATCAGCGGCATAGAGGTGATGCAGTCACCTAGATTCTGAGGAGGATTCCACACCCCATAACCCTGCTGCTTCAACCTGACTTTGCTGCAAGAAGAATTTTAGGCCAGCTGGTGATAGTGGTGCACACCTTTAATCCCAGCACTTGGGAGGCAGGGGCACGTGGATCTCTGTGAGTTCAAGGCCAGCCTAGGCTACAACATGAGTTCCAGGACAGCCAGGACTACCCTGAGAAACCCTGTCTCAAAACTCATGCCCCACAAAAAAAGAATTTTAGGATTAGTCAGTATGAAGCAAAGTTGGACTTATTAAATAGGCGTAAGTGAGATTTAAGTGCATGCTTAGAGCTAAATACAGGATTCTGAGGCCTTTAAAGTTGCCTTGCTCAAAGGATGTAATTTAATGAACAATTGGACTAAATGATTAAGCAAAGTTCAAAAAATACATTAAAATACATGAATTGTCTCCGGGATGTAGCTTGGTTGCTAGAATGCCTAGCATGAATGAAGCCCTGAGTTCATAATCCAGGTGAGGTGGTACACATCTGTAATCCCAGCACTGGGGAGGTAAAGGCAGGAGGACTAGGAGAGTTCAAGGTCATCCTTGGCTATATTCTAAATTCAAGAGACCCTATCTCAAAACAAAACCAAACCTGAGAAATGTTGAACAACAAATTTCTGCCATTGTTGAATGCAGGAGGCTTGCCTCTGCAGTGGACAGGTTCTAGAGAGGAGGCAAGGTGTAGGCAAAGGAAGACGTGAGCCAGAATCTCGCAGCCTGACTGACTAGCAGTCAGGGTGTTTATACAGAACTCAGTAAGCAAGCATAGATTCATGTTGTTCCAGAACATAGATCATATTTTTATTTTCAGAATTGTGTTTAATTCTTTTCTTGTAAACCTGGGGTCACAAGTTTAGCCATTACTGATAAACTGACAGGACAGAAGTTATCTTTTACAATCATTTTTTTCTCAAGTTTAGTCATCATTGATAAACAGAGTTATCTTTTATACTCATTTTTACTCATCAACCCTATAACCCAATTTCTTTTTGGTTTTATTGAGACAGGGTTTCTCTGTGTAGCTTTGGAGCCTTTCCTGGAACTCACTCTGTAGACCAGGCCGGCCTCGAACTCACAGAGATCCGCCTGCCTTTGCTTCCCAAGTGCTGGGATTAAAGGTGTGTGCCATCGCCCCTGGCTCCCCATAACCCAATTTTAAGAATCTAAGGGCATATGGCAGCCTGTTCTCAGGCTGGTAGCTTTTGTGGCTTCAAGGATGCTAGACAGAAAGAAAATCTCCAAGCCAGCCTAGGCAGTTTACTATGTTCCAAGCAGTGTATTAACTCTTAATGGTCAGAGTGCTCAAGAAAACTCCTCAGGCCAAAGCTGCTACAGTTACTAGTCAATTTCTGGCATATACAATGTTTATATTTTATGTCTTTATAGAATTTGTTTGTATGTCTAATCCTGGCATTTTTGTTGTTCCTTGGTCATGTGACACCACAGTGACTCTGCATGTGTTAACTTTTCTAAGAAAGGGAGATCCTGACACTTCATTCTTTCATCATCCGTCCACATCATTCTTTGCTCATCAGTGTAAGTACCTGCGTAGGGCAGAGGGAACTCCAGCTAATCTAACTCTGTGGCTGTATATGCCTGAGTGGATAGTGGGAAGAGGCTCGTCATCTGACTTTTGACCAACTTCTTGACGAATCTTGTTGACTTTTTAAGTTTACTTTGTTCTGATTATCTTGTTCCTGAGTAAGCGAAGGGGCAGATGTTTTAAGACTATCTCAGAACCTCATGAGGAGATCTCTGGCCTCTTTATGTGTGGCACAGCCTCCAAGGCTAAGGAAGATCTTCCAGTAGATAAGGAGATCTCTAAAAGCGGGAGGGGTAGTGTGTTCAGGACTTTCCTGGGGAAGCTAAGAAGCGGTACTCCTGGGAGGAGGCATACATAAATGATTCATAAGAAAATTTCCATCAATCCAATATCCCCAAATTGTACAAATATTAGAAGCCCCCCAAGCATGCAGCACATGGAGGTCAAAAGCAAAAGTGGCCCGGGGGCCATCACGCATCTGAGCTTCGCTGGATCTTTGTCAAGCAGCTGTGCCAGTCAAAAGCTCTTCCAGAGTACAACTCTCAGGGGACCCCTGCCTCAGCTTCCCAGGTCCTGTCTACACCGCGTCCAGCTATTTCTTACTCTAAGGAGTTTCCTTTCGTAAATGGTGCTGTAGGGTGGTTTAGGAATGAGAGAGGACTGCTGACAGAGGTCAACTCAAAGGTCACAAGGTCACGTGGGTTCTGGCTCGAAGCAAGATGAGCCCTCTTGACTTGCAGCACTTTTTTTTTTGTTTTGTTTTTTTGAGACAGGGTTTCTCTGTGTAGTTTTGGTGACTATCCTGGAACTCACTCTGTAGACCAGGCTGGCCTCAAACTCACAGAGATCCACCTGGCTCTGCCTCCCGAGTGCTGGGACTAAAGGCGTGCGCTACCACCGCCTGGCTACTTGCCGCACTCTTGAGACATCTTGGGAAAGGGGAGCTCCGTCTTCATGTTTTGCTTATCAGGATTTATTTCAAAAGCCAAAGAATCTGCTTTCAAAGTCTTTTTTTTTCTTCCCCCAAGATAGTGTCTTTATAGCCCTGGCTGTTCTGGAACTCATTATGCAGACCAGGCTAGCCTTGAACTCACAGAGATCTGCCTGCCTCTGCCTCCTGAGTGCTGGGATTAAAGGCTTACAAAGTCTTAAGCTCAACATTACTCTGGTTTTATTTTGTTGTTGTTGTTGTTTTTGTTTAATTTTATATGCATTGGTGTTTTGTCTGCATGTATGTCTATGTGAAGGTGTTGAGTCCCCCTGGAACTGGAGTTACAGACAGTTGTGAGCCACCAGATGGGTGCTGGGAATTGAACCCAGGTCCTCTGGCTTTTAACAGCAGACCCATCTCTCCCGTCCCATTCTCTGTTTTTAAAATGTGCAGCAAAATGTCACTTTTTGGGGCCTCTGACAAGGGTCAATGACACAGATGTCTTTGGACACATGTACCAACCCCAACACTATTGTGCCAAAATGACCCACGTTGCTCTGTAAAGTGGCAGCTTTCAGATACTTGGTGGCTTTTTGGACACGGATAGTCCCACTAGTGTAGACCATTTTCCTAGTGCTATTAACATGAACACAAGGCTTTGAGTCTCTTCATTTGCACGACTTTGTGGATCAAATGATTCTCACCAGTAACATTTTCTCAGAAAGAGAAAGCTACTTCATGCTCTGAATTATCAGGGCAGAATTCTGCCTAAAAACACTCTTTAGACTTCTGTTACCCTCTACCCACCCGTGGCCGCAATCCCCATCCATGATCTGACCTAACAGACACTGATGATGATAAATGCCTTCCTGAGGTGCACCTACCAGGAGAGAAGGTGAGTGCTTGGAGTCATAATGACATCCGACTGTTTGAGTGACTTCTGGCAGAACCAGAAAAGGCACAAATTGCCAAACCACACAAGTTAGAAAGGTCAAACACAGAAAGTTAGTAGCAATGACATCTTCCCCAGAGGAGCCCCGAGTCCTGTCTAACTCTGTCTAACCAGCAGGCAGGGGAGCCACACTTTTGCCCAGTCCTTCTTTCTTGCTCTACACCTTCTGTTCAAATTCCCACCAGGCTCCATCCTCTGTGACCTTAAGGGAAGACAGCCCTTTCTGTGGGCAGGACCCACACAAGTTCCCAGCGTTCACTAGTTTCTCAGCTGGCAGCTCCTCAGTGGGGTATCTTTCACCAGCCTCAAGAGTCTGAGTCCTGCTCACTGAACAGGAAACCTTGCCTGTTTCAGCTTTGCGGAGCTAAAACCCACACAGGCATCCAAGTGCTCAGGACCAGCAATTGAGGGAAACCTTGTAAGCCTAATACATACACACATACACACCCTCCTGATGTTTCTCCTTGCAACAGAGGAGACCGCTGTTGGCTTCTCATGCAAAGCTTGAGAGGAGGCTTCTAGGAGCTCCTTCCACCTATCAGTCGAGTGGCCCCCAGCGGGGACTTCTGAGTTGAGCTCATTAGCAAACCTAAGAACCTCTTCTCAGCAAAGTCAGTGTTCAGGAAGTAAACTGGGATCTGGAAGTTACCCCCTTTTCATGCTCTCTTGCATATTGCCTTTCCTGAGCCAGAAATACCAAACGCTAAGCCACATATGTTCTGGAGTCTAAAGTCCTAGATCCCAGGCCCCATCTGCATGGGTAAGAAACCAGCAGTTTTCTCACTGCCGGAAGCCCAGGCTCAAGAGGCATCCTTGCCATCCCAGGGCGGCGAAAGCCAGGGCACCTCAGAAAACTCTTGCAGCACTGAAATTGTCCTCTCCGCTTTCCTGAAGCTCCTTCCTAGCCCTTATGACAAGTAACAAGACGCCGCCGAAATCGATGCTGTTGTGCGTTGTTACAAAGTAGACACAGGGACACGAGAAAAATGCAAAGCCGTTGTAAAGACCCTCAAGAGGGGTGTGGTGGTGCAGCCTTCTGATTGCAGCACTCGAGACTGTGAATTCTAGGCCAGCATGAAGACCTCTTCCAGAGAGACAGAAGAGAGACAGACAGACAGACAGAGAACTGAACTTCACTTTGCCACTGTGAAGTTCTGCACAAAACCCCTAACAGTTAAATTCAGCATTTAGAGGGATCGGGTCACAGCTGTGAGGGGAAACTTTCCTCCTTGCTAATGAATGCAGACGAGGGCATTGTCTGGGACGGGACATGGTGTGGCTCTTTATAACCCACGCCTCTCCCCACCGCATTGCGGTGCTCTAGAGGCTTCTCTATACCCCTCAGTCTCTTCATTTGCCCGCTGACTTCTAGTCCCCTCTGCACTGACTTGTCACTCAATGGAGCTGTCAGTACAGTGGCATCCCCTCCACACTCCTGGTCCCCCTATGGAAGGGACAGCAGGCTTCTCTGGACATGGGGGTAGGATGGGGTCTATAGTCAGCCAAGGCAGAAAGGAAATGAAGAAGCACAGGGGACCAAGGAGACTACTGTAAGGTTGTGAGCCAGATGTCCTTCCCGAGGTGCTTGACATCTTGGCTCTACGATCGTGTCCCTACTGTAGCTCTGGCTACCAGCTCGCCTTGGTTCTCTCTCTACTGTGGGAGAGAACAACACTCTTGTCCCCCTGAAGCTGGCCTTGAAGGCTCTCTGGGCCTCTTTGCCTCCCACTGAAAGGAAAGAGCAATGTTGGGAGGTGCAGAGGCCTGGCCAGCAGCCTTCCCAGTCCTTCTGCAGGGCCGTACCACTTCCGATGAGTACTACCCAGGTCTGGCTAAGTAGCCCGCGGAGCTTGTCTCTCTTCTCATAAACCACTTGATAAAACAAGATCCCATCCTCTATAGCTTGGGCTTTTAACATCCACCTTTGTTCATTTTGATATGAATGGGCACACAAGACATTCTAGATCAGAGACAAGCTTGTTGTGGTTTATGTAGTGAGATAAAATAGCCTGTAAGTAATCATACTTGAGTAGACAATCGTTGCCCTAGGGTTTGACCCTGGGGTGACTGGATAAAACCCAGATAGAAAGTTCTCCAGTATAGGTAGTCAGGCCCATGGGGAGGAATGGAGAAAATGGAGGGGAAAAACCTTTGCTTTTTGGAGACAGGATGGGAAAGCGCTGCCTTCTCTCTCTAACCTTTTGGAATATAAACGTACCTCTCCAGGAGCCATCTGCTTCAGTGGCCCCAAAGTCCTGAGGCTTGCTTTTCCTTGAAATGTAAATACATGTTTTGAGTTTGGAAATCTCACCAGAGACTCTCCCTTGTTGGAGACTGACCCAGGTATGTTATGTTTGGAATTTCCTGCTTGGAGTCTTGCAAAACAAGACGTCCTTGGCTAACTGCAAGTCTTGCAAAAACAGGACGACCTTGGCCTAACCACAAACATGTACGATTAGATAAGGCCTCATACAGTAACAACAGGGGCCTGGGACCGGCCAACTGCAGGATTTACGATCAGATAAACTTTCTAAAACAGATGCTAATCAGCCAGCTGCAGGGGCCTGGGACCAAAGTGACCTCACCTTAACCCTCCCTTAGGAATTCCCATTATTCTCTCCTTGCTTTCCCTGCTTCCCTTCCCCCGCCTGGAGCTCTGCCTATAAAGCTTCAGCACTCATTTCAATAAACGGAGCCTTGACGCGACTCAGACTGACTCTTGTCAATTATTATATGCGCCTGGCTCCCTGGTGGATTATTGAGAACAGCCATGCTGGATTGGAGGGGAGGCTGCTGCCTTCCAGGATGTAAGGTGTCAACTAGAGAGGAGCATGGGCCAGACTTCCTTTATCTTAAAGCAGAAGGCTGCGAGGCCATTGCTCCTGGTCATTTTCCAAACTTACATAATGTAGCAAATGTGAGAAAGAGGAAGATGGATAGCACCTTTGGAGATTAGAGATCTAAGAAGGAATTATCGTCTACCCTCTCCGACAGGGAGACAGGAGAGGCATTGCAGTGACCCACCACTGAAAAAGACGGGAATATCAGGGCAAAATTCTGATGGACTCGAGGAGGTATTTGGTCTAACCAACCAGGACCTCCAGGCTGTCCTAGGCATCACATCCCCAGAAGAGGGTCTAACCTCTCAGACTCTGCTTGACATGCTGAGGACACAGCATTGGCTCATTTATGTAAATAAATCATTTTTGTTAATAAATCATTTTTAAATTAAAATTGTACTATTGGGTGTGTATGGCTGTTTCGCCTGCATGTATGTCTGTCCACCAGGTAAGCACAGTGCTATCTGAGAGCCAAAAGAGTGTCAGAACCTTGGAACTGATTTTAGAGATTGCTGTGAGGCGACATGTACTAGGAATTGAACCAGATCCTCTGCAAGAGCAGCCAGTGCTTTTAACCACTGAGCCATCTCCAGGTGTAAGCTTTAAAGTTTTAATGGTCTAGAAATATTTCTCAGTGAGATTACATTCATGGAAATGGCTTTATTTAGGTGTTTTTTTTTTTTTTAGACAGGATTTCTCTGTACAGCCCTGGTTGCCCTGAAACTCACTCTGTAGACCAGGCTGACCTTGAACTCACAGAGCTCTGCCTGCCTCTGCCTCTTGAGTGCTGCACCACCATGTCCATCTTGGCTTTTATCTTTTAGAAGTTAATATTTCAGAGGCCAGAAGAGTCAGTAGTCAGCTTGAAAGAGCTGGAGCTGGGTGACAGTCTAGACAATGTGAGTGGGACCATTGATCCAAAACCCAATGGTGCCTTTGAACTGCCATGGTGCGGTTACCAAGAAAGAAGGTGGCCAGCAGGTGGAGCTGCCCCACAGAAGGGAGAGGGGACATGGTACTAGTGGGCAGGGCCAGGCCTCCCTGGATTTTGTTTTTGTCCTGAGTGACCACATGGAACAGACAAGGTGCTCTCTGCAAGGCTTTTGGTAAACCTTGTGTGTTTAGAGTCTGGTGAAGAGGCAGCATTGTGTCTATCTCATAAAGCAAAAGGCAACCTCTGCAGCTCCTGTCACCACAGAGCCCAGGTCTCAGTGCAGCAGATCTCGCCGCTGGGTCTAACCTACTTCCAGGCAAACCTACCCACAGAGACTTGGGGAGTCAGGGAGGATCCAGGCTCATTTAGGACCAAGGCAACTTCCTTTGACAAATGTCAAGGATTACCTCCTAAAGTACAGGAGGAGTCATAGCTATTTGCCTCTGTTTCCCGAGGTAATACTTGATTGCCTCTCAGGCCCATCATTCTAGATACTCATTTCCCATGATTTCCACATGCAGTAAGGAGTATCTCCTGTAAGCTCTAAGAGAGATTTTCATCAATACTTAAAGCTTGCAATGCTAGTTGAAGGCGCAGCTTCTGCATCTTGTAGCATTGTAGCTCAGCTTGGGCATGTATAGCCTAGGACCTCTTCTGTAGACAGCCGGCAATGTGGCATTCTTGTGAAGGGGCTGTAGTGGGTAGCTGTTCTAGCTATGACCTTGAAGCACCGCCCCTAGTGAGGTAGCAGGTAACTGTTACATCTGCCTATGACCTTGAAGTACATGTCCCTGGGGCGTAGCCACTCAAGGACCCTTAAGAAGTGGTCCTCTTTGCTGCCTCGTGGTTTTGGATGCTGAGACTGACCAGGCAGATCTTGGAAGAAGATCAGCGTGGGACATAACTTGGCTTTCCAGGACCCTACAGTAAATACTTGTGCTAAAGTGAGTTAGCCCCTAATAAATTCCCTTGCTCATTAAATAGACTCCGTGGATTTCTCACATTAAGGGGCTAATGAAGTATCTTGTGATATCAAACCCAGAGGCTCCAGTCAAGCCCTTGGCGCTTACATCTTACATCAGAAACCATTGAGAGACAACTCATGTCATTTGCCCTCGAGTGGAGAGATTTGGGTTAAACAAGAGTTTTGTTGTGGGATTTTAGAAAGCTGGGAAAATGGCTTAATACAAACAAAGGGTAGATTTGCCTCCTATAACAAGAGGCGTAGAGGTAGGCAGGCTGGCATGGGTCAGCTCAGCAAGGCTATCCAAACCTGGGAGTTCTGTCCGCTCTCTGCTCGGCCTTCTTGAGTGGGTAGGTTGTTTGACCTCCAATTTATTTTCTCCTGGTCATGAGATAGCTGCATCTACCTAAGACCCAAGCAGGAAGGTGTGGTAGCACACACCTGTAATCACAGCACTCAGGAGGCGGAGGCTGGAAGATGCGGGATTCAAGGCCATGCTGGCCAAATGAGACCCTGTCTGAGAACAAAACAAAAATCAAGCAGGAAGCAAAATCGAAGAATGTAGGAGTCTTTTAAAATCTCTTTTGCCAAAGTCATGTCGCACGTCTTGCCAGTTTTAAGTGAAGCTAGAGATGTAGTATAGATCTTTCTTGCCTCCACACCACAGAACGACAGTGAATGGGGGCTTGGGAATATACTGAATGGACCAATCAAATAAAATACTAACTGCAGAAGTATATCTCTCATAAATGAAGTACAGCTTACCTAGCCTGACGTCTTTCCTTTCAGGTGAGAGGGCCATTGTCAGGATCGGTGTTTAGTCAAAAGGCTATGGGAACTGGAAAAAGTCAGGATTGATCAAGAATCTTATTTATGTGCCTAAGTAATGGGATGCAAGGAAAAAAAAAAAAAAACAGGGTGCTAAAGATGCTGTGGCTGATCAGGTGTCTTTAGTTTGGGAAGAAAAGGTAAAGATTCTGGTACTGATGAAGAGCTGACTGACACATGTCAGTCTTACTCCAGTACTGTCAAATGTTGGCCTTGGGAGTGCCTGTGAGCAGCTACTCTTCCCTTGTTGAACAGTTGAGGTCACTAATCAGTAAAGAGGGCACCCAGAAATGAAGTGAAGGATGTGAGGCCAGGGCTGCTTAACACATACCGGGACTGCCCTTGCTTCCCCATGCTGCCATTAGTACCTCAGAACCCACAGGAATGTATGTGTCTGATTCTTTTTTCATTCATGCCTGCCCTGCTTGAGCATCTCCAAATGTCTTGAGAAAGCATCCGGGTGGGAGGCTGCAGCTCTCACATCGGGTTATGATTGGCTCCACTCCACTGCTACTCACTACCACCGAAGCCCCTTGAGGGCAAGTATTGGGTCCTGTTTGCTGTAATTCCCAGACAACTGTCATATAACAGATACTCAATAAATATCTTCTGGATAAGGAGTGGTGTGGGCGCCTGATGCTGCATTGCAGTGGCTACTCCCTGTATCTCAAAGATGTACATGGAGAGTGTATTCTCAGCTGCTGGCATCCAGGAATATTCAGATACACATTATGAAAGTTAGCCTTAAATGATAGCACAAAACACAGGAGCCAGGCTTAGGAAAAGAGGCACGGGGTCATGGAGGGAGGCTGCCGCTGGTTGCTACTTTACAAAAAGGAGTGTATGCCAGACCCTCCCCTTGGGTTATGACTGACTGGGACCACTGCTCCTTAGGGCCAGGAGTGGTTGAACAAAGTCAGCCAGGCAGGCCATTCTTTACAGATGGCCTGTAACCGTGTCACTGAGATTCCAAGCAGCATCTTTTCAAACATTTGACCATCGGACACTGTTTTTCTTTTCTTAATATTATTGGGAGGGAGGGGTGCACGCCACGGTGCATGTGTGGAGTCAGTTCTCTGCTTCCACCTTTTTGTGAAAGGGGGAGGCTTTGAACTCCACTCATCAGACACATTTGAGCAGCAAATGCCTTTACCCACTGAGCCGTCTTTCTGGCCCAGGACCTTTTTTCTTAGCCTATAGGCGTGATAGTGCACACCTTTAATCTCAGCACTTGGGAGGAAGAGGCGGGAGGACCACTGAGAGCCAGCTTAGTCTACATAATGAGTTCTGATAAGCTTTTGGCATCCCAACAGGCCTCTCTGCCGACGCAGCAATCCAAATCAGACGAAATCAGACCGAATTAGAAAAAGCCCTGGTTTAATGGGTAAAGCATTCCCGGGTGATTCTCCCCCCCCCCCCCCCCCCCCCCCCCCAGAGGAGACACGGATGGGAGACCGGAAAACCACGGGTCTGTTTTCTGGGATGTAGCTTAAATACCCTGTGGGAGTGGTCTTGAGCCTCTCTTGAGGAGGAGCTGTGTTTGGCTGGCTTTGAAGGGAAAGAGATGGGGGAGGGGAGTTGAGGTGGATCTTCCACCAGAACATTCCAGACTCTTTGGGCGTATGGATGCCAGGGTGCCAGGGGTTGAGGTGGAGCTCCCACCCAAACAAGTTTCAAGACATCGAGGGCAACATAGAGACTCTCTCAAAACAAAAATTTTTTTAAAAAAGTTATTTTTATATGCATTGGAACTGGTGTTATAGTTGTGAGCTGCCATGGGGGTGCTGGGAATTGAACCCAGGTCCTCTGGAAGAGTAGTCAGTGCTCTAAACTGCTGAGCCATCTCTCCAGCCCCTTAACCTTTATTTTGATTGTATGCATATGGGTATTTTGCCTGCTGCGTATCTCTGTACCATGTGCATGCAGTGAGTTCAGCTGCCAGAAGAAAGTATCAGATCCCTTGAAACTTTAGTTACAAATGGTTGTGAGTGGCCACGTGGGTGTTGAGAATCAAACCCATCCTCTGTGCTTGATCTTTGCAAAGAATAAAAAACAAACAAACCAGGGTCTCTCTGGAAGAGCAGCCAGTGCTCCTAACTGCTGAGCCATCTCTCCAGCCCCAAGGACCCTTTTTCTTACAGAGTGCTTCATGCAATGAATGTACAGTTTGAAAAGTGCTGATCTATCTCAATGCCACACATATTAAGCAGGAACTGGACCAGAGAAGAGCTGTGATCACTTGGGGCCACACAGCAGACTCAGATTAGAACCCCGAAACTCTGGTTGGAGTGTTTGACACCCCACCCTTCAGTGAGGCTCATTTTAAATGTGGGGACTAGGCAGATAGAAAAGACAGCATTTAATAAAAAGTCATGTGGAAGTATTGTTATTATCCAAATAACGACTGGCACTAGATTGTCTTCCATGGTTATGTACTATGTTTTGTTTGTTTTTCAAGACAGGGTTTCTCTGTGTAACAGCCCTGACTGTACTGGAATTAGCTCTGTAGACCAGGCTGGCCTCGAACTCACAGAGATTCTTTTACCTCTGCCTCCCGAGTGCTGGGATTAAAGGCATGTGCCATCACTGCCCAGCTAATGACAGCATTTTTTTTTTGAGACCATATCTTATTTTTAAAGTTATTATTTACTTATGTAAAGTTGCATATTGTGTGTATATGTGTGGGTGTGCACATGCCACACATCATGAGGAGTAAGAGGACAACTCCTGTGACTCTGAGGAATCAAATTCAGGGTGTCAGGCTTGGCGGCAAGCACCTTTACCTGCTGAACCATCTTGCTGGCCCCAAGGATGTTTTATATTTATGACACACAGCAACGAGAGCTGGGTTCAATGGGAGCTGCCCCCCTGTGGTCTCGGAGACCCCTTGGGAAAATGAATCACCTCAAATTTCTCCCAGGTTTGCCTAGAAAGCCAGGAACAGAGGTCATGCACACTTTTTTCAGGGGAGGGAAATGTGGGAACCAGGACAGTATATAAGTTTAAAGAGTATTATTATTATTTTGGTTTTTCAAGACAGGGTTTCTCTGGGTAGTCTTGGCTGTCCTAGAACTCCCTTTGTAGCCCAGGTTGGCCTCAAACTCACAGAGATTCACCTGCCTCTGCCTCCTGAGTGCTGGGATTAACGGTGTGCGCCACCACCGCCCAGCAAGTTCTATTATTTTAATTGTTTACAAAGTTTAGATGTGTGTGAGTGTTTTGTCTGCATATGTCTGTGTACCACGTGCATGCCTGGTGGCCTCAGAAGCCAGAAGGGCATCTGACCTTCTGGAGATGGAGTGACGGAGGCTTGTGAGCTGTCATGTGGCTGCCAGGAATTGAACCTGGGTCCTCTGGAAAAGCAGCAAGCACTCTTGAGCACCCAGCCCTCTCTACAGCCCAAATGTATGGCTGTTCTCTCTCTCATTGGTTGTCCATATACCAGAGGGGCTGGGGAGAATGATCTACCAAAGACCCCCCACTCCCTGGAGCCTGTGGATGTGTGCTCTCGCATGGCAGAAGAGACTTTACAGATAGAATGGGCTCTCCATTGGAGAGAGTCCTCTGTATTGCTGAGATAAGCCTGCTCTAATAACTCGAGTTCTTAAGACAAGAGAAATGGCTACGGGTAGTATTGGAAGTGATACAGACTTTGAAAAGCAAGCCAAAGAGAATGGAGATGTTAGGAGCACTGTGATGGAGGACGATGTGGGCAGCATCCGATATGCCGGCCGGTACCTTTGATTTCAGAGCAAGGCTCAGCTTGGACCGCTCTGGGTGATAGAGGGGACCTTAGTCATCAGTCTTGAAATCACAAGGAAAGGAATTCTACCCCAAACCCAAACCTAAACTTACTCACCAACTCTCTAGGAGACTAGGCTGAAAGCCTGGGCGTGATAGCACATACCTATAATCCTAGGACTTGAGAGGTAAAGACAGGAAGATCAGGAGTTCTAGGCTAGCCTTAGCTACATAAGTATGAGGGCAGTGTGGCCTACATAAGACCTTGTCTCAAGTTCAAAGACAAACCTAGGACACCAATGCTTTGTGTATGGCTCTGAGACCCAGAGGAAGAGGAATTGAAGCACTCAGACTCCTGGTCTCTAGAATGTGTCATGAGAAATGTATTCTTTTGTTGTTCTTTTTTTTTTAAGGCAGGAATTCTCTGTGTAGCCCTGGCTATCCTAGAACTCACTCTGTAGACCAGGCTGGCCTTGAATTTACAGAGATCTGCCTCTGCCTTCCAAGTGCTGGGATTAAAGGTGTGAGTCACCACTTCCCGGCTGATAAATTGATTCTTAAAACCCCTAAATTTGTGGGCTCTCCCTCTCTGTTTCTCATGCTTGGGATGCAACCCAGGGCCTTGTGAATGTTCTGCACACACTCTCCACTGAGTTACAGCCTGTCCTTGGGGTTTTTTCTTTTGTTTTTAGAATACAGGCCTGATTGTGTAGTTCAGTCTGACCTTGAACTCTTGGTCCTCTTGCCTTGCCTCCTCCAATGCCTTAGCTCTCATACCAGGCTTGTTGGAATGTTTAAGAGCCAGATGGGGCCAGCCTTAATGGTATAGAGTTAGCATGGCTGCCGTTGAGAGCCGGCTGGTTTGAGCCACTAGCTCCTTCCCTCCCAGCAAAGCCCTCCTTGTGTGTCTCTACTGATAATGAGGATGGCACAGGAAAGATGGGAGAAGAGAGGCCTGAAAAAAAAATAAAAAGAGGGGGGTGGTCACAGGAGAAGAAAGCTAGAGCTCAACAGGTACTTCCTAAGTAAAGGCCACCTGGTTTTTTCGTTGTATGTGTGTGTTGTCTGACAACCAAACTGTGGAGTATCTGTCATCATTGGTCCAAGGCATCTCTCATCTATCACTCAACTGGTATGTGCTATTTTATATATCACTTAAAAAGGAGACTGGTGGGCCCATGTCCCATACTCTGTGCTTGGAGCACCCCAGGCTAACGTGTTCCTCTGTGGCTTATCCCCCAGTTGGCTGCCGCACTAGTACATCATGTGGCCAAGCAGTACCCAGGTCAAACATCTGGGCATGGACCCATAGGCAGCTGGTGCCCAGGCACCAGTGCCACGGGGTCACCTGGGCCGTGACTGGGGGCAACATCGGCCCCTGCAGAAGTCCTCCACCAGCCTGTGCAGGAGCTGGGTTAGCCCTATTAGAGTCCCCTATTAGGGGACACTTGCTTAAGGGGAGGCTTTGCTATGGAGGAAGAGGAGGAGACTGAACGGGGAATGAGGTGCCTGGGAACTGTCAGGAGTAACACACCGGTGCTGTCGATGCAGCCCAGTTGGTAGAATGCTGGCTTGGCATGCATGCCTGTGATCCTAACCCTTGGGAGGCAGAGGCAGAAGGATCAGAAATTCAGGGTCATCCTTGGCTACAAATCAAGACTGAAACCAACCTGGGATATGTGAGACCCTGCCCCTCCCCCGCCCGGCAGGGCTGGCCTCAAATTCAGAGGCCCACCTGCCTCTGCCTCCCAAGTGCTGGGATCCAAGGTGTGTGCCACCACTGCCCACCAATCCTTTCTTTCTTGGCTACACTACATTACTAGTTTTGCTGCGCTTCCAAGGCCCCATGGCAGAGTTGGCATCACAGTGGCTAGGAAGGAAATCAATCCTGCAGCGGCAGATTTGACACTTCTTTGAGTTTGATGTTGAACCAATCCAAGCAGGACCGTGAGGCACTTTATGAGATGGACTATGTATGGGCTAAAGAAATAATCAAGGAGGTGTCCACTGCAGATCCATCATGGAGCAGATCCACTGAGCTTAGCTCTCCTTGGTCCCAATGCATTATTGACTCTGTTTGAAGTCCTTGGAGAGGAACTTCACTGTGCTAGACCCAGCCCTCTTGCAGCATGCACCCAGAAAGGGGTACTGGTGAAGGCCAAGTGAACTGAACTGGTCAGACTCTGAAAAACCCCCTTGTTTAATACAGAACTTAGGTGGATTCTCTATTCAGGCTTCACAGACAGATATCAGAAGCTGATTCTCTCTGTGTGCCACTGTAGACTGTTCACCCCATACATCACACCCAAACAACTCTGTCCCAACTTAAAAGGTCTTCAGCTGCCACTGGGGTATGGGGATTTATAGCAAGAGAAGAGGATGGGTGAGTGATGCCAACTTTGAAGCCTCGGGCATTGCTGCAATCAAGAGCTGACTGTCCTGGCCCGAAGGCGTGAGAAATCCTGTTGTCTGTCTTCGTGAACTTGACACACACACACACACACACCCGTCAATGCTGTCCTCTTTTCTCTAATTCCCTTTTCTTTCCTATTAAAACACTTGCCTGATAGTTCACACTCTACTCTCAGCTGTTTTGTTTTGTTTTTTGTTTTGTTTTGTTTTGAGACTTAGTCTCACGTATCCCAGGCTTTCCTGGAACTTGCTATGTAGCAAGGGATGACCTTGAACCCCTGATGCTGGGATTATGAGTTTGCACCATCATGGCCTGTTTTCTGTGCTGTTGGGCACACCAGGCAGGGTGCACCCACAAGGGCAAAGTGCCCCCATATCCGTATCTAATGTCTGGAGAAAGAACTTCCCCTTCACGACAGACACCCAGCTGCCTTAGATTATAGCCAGCTCACAAATCCTGGCACTATTTGGTTGTAGACATAGAGGAAAGTGTGGTATTTTTTTTTCTTTTATTCAGCTGAAAGGGAGAGAGGGAGAGGGCTTGGCTCTGTGGGACTGAAACCTTTCTTCATCTTATTTCCATTCTGACTGATTTTTTTTTTTTACCCCTGAACCTATTTGAAGTTATAACACAGCAGACCAAATCGTTTAAAGCCGCCGAGCTTTGTGTACCTGCCGTTATCTCCGAGGAGGAGCATGTTGTTACAAAAGGCTGGTTTGGTTTGCTTGCTTTCTTTTTAAAACCAGGTCAGGATTAATTTTAAGGTTAAAAAAAAAAAAAAAAAAAAAAAAGATGTGGCAGATAAAAGGGCAGCTTGAAATCCGGGGCTCTTCTTGGGTTACTCTGAGCCAAACATCCTCTTTTATTAAAACCAAGTGTGTCTGCAGGCTGCTTTGTCTGCTCTTGGTGTCATCTCTAATGCGCTCGGAAGAAGCCTTTCCCACCGTGGGATTCAAAACCAGGCCCCAAAGAGATGGGCTCCGATTTCCCGAATCCGGGTAATTAGCTGAGGTCCAGTGGCTCAGTTAAACCATCTGAAGGTCAATAATGCATGGGCTCCTGGCGGATTGCCCAGCTCAGTGTCGTCCATAAGCACACCTGTGGAGGGTCTAAATGTTCTCGAGGGAGGTTTGTATTTTTAAACATGAAATATTAGGATTAGTGGTACACAGAGTTTAATGCCATGACAAATTCTTATATGAAACGAAAAAGGTTGGATGTGAGTGATTCTCAGGAATCACTTTTCTTCTATTTGCTAGCACAGTCTCGTGAGCCTCAAAAGCCAAGTTGAAATACTCCAGATGAAAACATAAGTTGGGCACTGGTGACTCACTTGTGAAGTCCCAGCACTCCGAAGGCAGGCAGACGCAACAGCGCAAGTGTGAGTTTTCTCTTCAGGTCTTTGATTCATTTTGAGTTAATGAAAAACATTTTTAAAATGTACCTATTTCATATGTATGAGGGTTTTGCTTGCATGTATATACGTACACCATGTATATGCCAGAAGAGGGTATCAGAACCCCTGTGACTGGAATAACAGATGGTTGTGAGCCACCATGTGGGTACTGGGAATCGAACCTGGGTCCTCTGGAACAGCAGCAAGTGCTCTTCTAAATTGCTAAGCCATTTCTCCAGCCCCTTGAGTTAATTTTTAAAAATTATTTTAATCATGCCTATCTCTGTGTGTGCTGTATGTGGATTATGTGCATTTGACTATGCTCTGGGAGGCTAAAAAAGTGTGTTGGATCCCTTGGAGCTGGAGTTCTAGAAAGTTGTGAACCACGATGTGGGTGCTGGGAACTGAACCCAGCTGTGTCCTCCTGAAGAGCAGCAAACACTCTTCACTGCAGAGCCAGCTCTCCAGCCCTTGGTTTTGTTTCATTTGGTTTTTGTTTGGTTGGTTTTGTTTTTGTTTTCAAGACAGGGTTTCTCTGTGTAGCCCTGGCTGGCCTGGAACTCACTCTGTAGACCAAGCTGGCCTTGAACTTGGAGATCTGCCTGCCCCAGCCTCCCAAGTGCTGGGATTAAAGGCATGCGCCTCCACACCCAGCTCCTAGCTTTGTTTTTTAATTCGCTTACTAAGTATTCAATTTCCTTATGGAAATTTCATATGTACTTAGCTTTGGTTGACGCTCCCCATATCCCTTCCTCTCCCCCATCTCTCTGCCCTCATCCCTGCTTACCACCCCACCCCACCCCCCATTCACTTTTACTTTGTCTCCTTTCACTGGAGATTAGTTTTTGTTTTGTTTTTAAGATACAGCACCAACACTGACCTGGAATTTGCTTTAGAGCCCAGCCTGGATTCAAACTTCATATCCTCCTGCCTCAGCCTCCCATGCAGATTACAAGCAACCAACCCTGCATGACCACACCTGGTTCAATATGGCTTTTTTGCCTACATTGATTGCTTTGGTTATCTTAATTCTCCTATTGTGCTTTCATATGAATTAAGAATTCTTA
The DNA here is from genome assembly GCA_902168405.1 of Peromyscus aztecus. Lineage (NCBI taxonomy): Eukaryota > Metazoa > Chordata > Mammalia > Rodentia > Cricetidae > Peromyscus > Peromyscus aztecus. The sequence continues at coordinate 36,996 of CABHPQ010148276.1, forward strand.
AATTTTAATGTTATGTGTATGAGTACTTTGCCTCACCTCGTATGTGACGTCTGCCTACAGAGGCCAGAAGAAGGAGTCTGACCCCCTGGACCTGGAGTTACAGGTGGTTTGTGAGCCACCATGTGAGTGCTGGGAACTGAGCCCTGGTCTTTTGCAAGAGTAACAAATGCCACTACGCCAGCTCTTTGTGCTGGGTTGTTAAGCTGCTGTCACCCACAAGAACAAGTCGTACCCCCACACAACAGGCCTAGGGTCTTCTAAGGCATTAGGCACCAGGAGGCAAAGACTGACTGCCTTGGTCTAAAGCAGTGGTTCTCAACTTTCCTAATGCTTTGACCCTTTTATACAATTCCTCATGTTGTGGTGATCCCCAACCATAAAATTATTTTGTTGCTACTTCATAACTGTAATTTTGCTTCTGTTATGAATCATAATGTAAATAGCTGATATGCAGGATATCTGATATGCAACCCCTGTGAAAGGGTCCTTTGACTCCCCCAAGGGGTCTCAACCCACAGGTGAAAACTACTTGTCTAAAGCCATCCACCAGCAGGCTGATTCTAGTCACCATTTTTGTTGGTTGGTTTTGTTTTGAGACAGAGTTTCTCTGTGTAGCCCTGGCTGTCCTGAAATTCACTCTGTAGACCAGGCAGGCCTCAAACTCACAGAGATCCGCCTGCCTCTGCCTCTCAAGTGCTGGGATAAAAGGCGTGCGCCACCACCGCCTGGCATCTAGTCACCATCTGAAGGTTGCCAGCTCAAAGGATCTTCCTTCCTCAAGTGAGGAGCTGACTCTGTCACTGGCTGGCATCCTTCGGGGCGCATATGGAGTGCACGCTCTTCATTTCCCCTCAGAGTGAGCTGGGAGTTGTGATTATTTTAAAACTTGTTCTTTGCTTTCATTATAACATGAAAAGTAAAAGCAAATAAATAACCCAACCAAATTCCTTTGCAACACCATGGATTTAAAAAAAAAAAAAAAGTGATCACAGTGG
>CABHPQ010148276.1:38090-51989 GCA_902168405.1 Peromyscus aztecus
TTCCTTTGCAACACAATGGATTTAAAAAAAAAAAAGTGATCACAGTGGTAATGTACACCTTTAATGAATTCTAGGTAAGCCTGGTTTACATAGTGAGTTCCAGGCCAGCCAGTGATACATAGTTGAGACCCTGTCTTTAAAAGCATTTTTAAGAGGGCTGGAGAGATGGCTCAGTGGTTAAGAGCACTGACTGCTCTTCCAGAGGTCTTGAGTTCCATTCCCAGCAACCACATGGTGGCTTATAACTATCTGTAGTTGAAGTCTGGTGCCCCCTTCTGGCATGCAGGCAGAACACTGCATAATAAATCTTAAAATTTTTTGAAAAAAATACTTTCGTCTGTCATCTGTCTGTCTGTCTATCTACCGACCTACCTAGCATCTATCTCTCTATCTATGGATTGTAGAAAATGTATCAGACACAAATGCCCCTTGTTCTGCTTTGATGATATTTGTCTTTCAGCCTAACCCCTTTTTCCATTTCTGAAGCACCCAGGAATACTAGATTGTGTAAACAGAAAGAACCTTGTGGTGAGCACTCTCTTGCCTACACTCTCTCTTTAACCCAATGCTTCGACAAGCTCTGGGGTGAAAGGTCCCAAGCAGGCCTGTTCTTAAAGGTGCTGCTTAGTTCCTCTTCAGTGGGAGCATTTCTGGACCTGTGAAATCTGATTGCATCTGCAAGTGGGATCGTCTGCCATTTGCATTGCAGAAACCCAAAGGATGCAATAGTAAGTGAAGCAGACCATGGCTGGAGCTTGGAAGCAATCCCAGCATCTGTCACCAAAGTTCCCAGGTTAGGGTTCACTTCACTTTCCTGCGCACAGAAAGCTTGATTTATGCACCTGCAGCATGTATCTTAGCAACAGCTGTGAAGGGAATGCGCTGGGAAACCCTTCCCGGGTTTGGCTGGGGGGCCGGTTGGGGGGGGGGGGGGGGGAGGCTGTGAATGTGGCCCCAGCACAAAGTCGGAAACTTACTGAAAATATGATGAGTTTTTGTTGTTGTTGTAACTCACTGTGGGGGTCCTGAGCACGAGAAACTTGCAGATGAGAACTTTATGTCGTAGTGTCAAAAGAGTGGACACACACATGGTACTTAGAGAGTACAACAGAATGTTCTCTCCAGCATGTTTCGTACAAAGGCACGTGGATTTTAAAGAGGAAGTTGCTTCTAGCTAGTAATCGTCTTGTTTCTGTTGTCTTCATTATTTTTCCTTAGAAAAGGCCTCGTGTGGCTAACCCTGATCTTAAACTCACTATGTAGTCGGAGATGACCTTGAACTTATGATCCTCCTGCCTCTGTTCCCGACTTGTGGGGATTGTAGGCAGTAGAAGATTAGTTTATCTTAGTATGTGAGGTGCCTCAAGATGAACCTAAGTCCTACCCTAAGGAGGTGAACATGCTAGGCAAGTGCCCTACCGCTGAGCTATGTCCACTTGCGCTTTTGAAACTGAGTCTCGAGTAGCCCAAGCTGGCCTCCAATTGACTATGTAGCCAAGGGTGACCTTGAACTTCTGATTCTCCACCCTCCATGTCTCAAGTGCTAGGATTACAGGCCTGTGCCACCAGGCTCTTTATGCCATATTGAGGGTGAACCCAGAGTCTTTTGCATGCTAGGCAAGCCCTTTACAGACTGAGTTCCATCCCCAATCTATTTACCATCAATGGTTATCTTTGGTGCACCAAATTCCATACACACAAATAGGTCATTGGCTGGCTGATACCCAGTCTGTAACTATAGTAACAGGCATGGTTTATCCACACCTGTGCTGCAAATGATGCTGTACTTCCTACCACGGCTTCCCAACCGATATGGAAGTATGCTTTTAAAAATGTGAACTGCTGGATAGCACGTCTTGACCTCCGCGACAGCGCATCACAGAGGGACCGTGATGCAAACCTTTGTCTTCTGTGGTTTCTACCATCGCACATGCCATGTTAGCAGAGTCTGGGCCCGTCATCCAGTCAGACTTAGACTGTTCTCTGTTCACTAATTTGGAATGATTCATGGCAGATTTCCCACCTACACTGTTTTTGACCTCCACTTCAGGTGATGTTCTCCCAGTGCAAATGAGTCCCATAGCCCAGGCTCGGTTTGTGCCCTTGGCTGAAGTTCTTTGCTGCGTTATAGCTGATATGAATGCAGCTCAGGCGGCTGTAACACAGGAATCACTCTTGGAGCACTTGAAGAAACATTACCCAGGTAACCAGTGTTCACCACTTGAATTCATTCAAATGTGTTTGGTTTCTATTTATAGACAATCCTAACATATAAGTAACGGTCATGGTGTCCCTTTTCCCCCCTTTTTAGAATCTCTTGTCACAACACTGAGTTACCCAGCTCAGTGGCAAAGGCATGCAGTCTCAGCTATTTGCCAGACTGAAGCAAGGTTGAAAGTTCAAGGCCAGCCTAGGCAGCTTAGTAAGACCCTGTCTCAAAATAAAAGTAAAAAGAGGGATAGGGATATAGTTCACTGATGGAATGTTTGCCTAGCATGCGCAAAGCTCTGATCTCCATCACCAGTACAGAAAAAAAAAAAACAACTCAAAAAACTGTCAAGAATAGTCCTACATTAACATTTGTGTGTGCATGTCACATGCATGCCACGGTACATGTGTCAGAGGACGACTTGCAGGAAGAGTCAGACTTGCTTTTCACCCTGTGGGTCCCAGGGATTGAATCCAGGTCCTTGGGCTTAGCAGCAGGTGTCTGCTGAGCCATCTCACCAGCCCAACTTCAACATTTCATCAAGATATTTCTTTTACTTTCTGGATTATTTTTTCATATGCAAATTCATGTTAATCAGCTTCTGTAGTTGTCAGGGACAAGGACAGAACCTCTAGTTAGTGGAAAAGTACAGACCTCCATAAGACAGGGAGCTAGATCATCTTACAGTCAGGCTGCCTAGCAACAGGACATTGAGTAGAGCCCTTGACCTTTTCACCCTGTGGACATCCTGCTAGCTTGCCCCACCTTATGCAGATAACAGCCTCTTGCTCCCCCCACCCTGCAGGTATGCAGATAACAGCCTCTTGCTCCCCCCACCCTGTAGGAACTATATAAACCCTCCTGGAGAAAAATAAAGTTGCACCTTGATCAGAAAATCTTGACTTGGTGTATTTCCTTTGTGTCTCCTGTCCCTAATCATTCCGTCCCTAGGGTGGTCGAGAACCCGTTGAAGCCCTGCTGGACGGGGCATGTAGTGAGGGACTTTTCCCTCAATTTTTCCCATGTCTGTTTCCCAGAAATGGAACTGTTAGAATTGTAGCTTAGTTATGCCTCCACAGACTGCGTTTTAATGTACATTTTATTCTTTATGACATAAGCGGAATCATTCTGTACATTCTTCATATAGTGCTCATGAGACTTTTTAATTTCCGTGTTTGTTCATCACGAGGCTTTCTCAAGGTGTATGTAGGGTTCTTTTTTTTTTGTTTTTTTTTTTTAGTGCTGGGCTCGAACCCAGGGCTTCATACCTGCTAGGCAGTTGCTTTCCTACTGAGTTTTCAAATTTTAAGTTGATTTATATCCAGTGATATTCAGATTTTTGGTTTTTGTACTTAATCATTAACCTTGCCATATGTCTCTATGGGGACTCACTTATATAATGTTTTGTAGTTTAATTACACATATTCTTCTTTGGGTTGTTTTGTTTTGTTTGAGATAGGGTCTCACTGTAACTCAGACTGGCCTAGTTCTCAATATCTAGCTCAGGGTGGCCTTGAAATTGCAGTCAGCCTCCTGAGCGCTGAGATTACAGATCCGAGTCACTAGGCTCAGTTCTAATTTTAAATAAGTGTGTGTACCTGAGCGCCGGCACAGATGTGTCACAGTCCACGTGTGGGAGTCGACCTCTGTCCTGCCTCTTTGTGGGACCAAGGACCAAACTCAGGTGTCAGGTCTGTATACCAGCACCATTATCCATTGAGCCGTCTGACCAGCTAGCGTTTTAATTGCATGTAATATCTACAATCAGCTCCAGGCTTGTGGCCATTCTGAATTGCTAATTTCACTCTTTTTTGTTTTTAGGTATTGCGGTTCCTTCCCCAGACATTCTCTACAGCACACTGGGGACTCTAATTCAAGGAAGGAAGATTTACCACACGGGAGAGGGCTACTTCATAGTTACACCGACCACTTACTTCATCACAAATACACCCATGCAGGAAAATCAGAGAACCCTCCTGCCAGAAGAAGGGTGCTCAGTGCCCACTTCTGTGACCTATCTGGTGAGTGTGGATTGCTGTGCAGAGCTGGCCCAGGAGAACGAGGCTCCTGCTTCCCACTGTCCATCATGTCAGTGTTTCCTCGATACAAGCGTGCAGGACTCTAAGGACCCACTGACTGGGGCAGAAGTGTCTAGAAAAAACCAGGAAGGTCTTGAGGAACCCACACCTTTGTCCAAGAACCAGATAGCTGGAGCATCTGAAGACACCCATGTCTGTGTGAGCCCCAAACCATTACCATACACCAAAGACAAAGGCAAAAAATTTGGTTTCGGTTTCTTGTGGCGAAGCTTGTCTAGACGAGAGAAGCCCAGAACAGAGCACCACAGTTTCTCTGCCCAGTTCCCACCCGAAGAGTGGCCTGTCCGGGATGAAGAAAGCTCCAACAACATTCCCCGAGATGTGGAACATGCGATAATCAGGAGCATTAACCCTGAGCTGACTGTTGACAACTTAATCAAACACACAGTCCTAATGCAAAAATATGAAGAACAGAAGAAATATAATAGCCAGGGCACTTCAACGGATGCGCTGACCACCAGGTATCAGTATTCTTCTAAAGAAGGAATTCGGAAAAGGCAGGGCCGCTTTGCCAAGCCTCACAGGCAGGGCTGTTCTCACAGGGATAGACACAAAGCATGGAGCCAGGGGAGTGAGCTGGAGCCAGGAAGCACTGGACTTTCTGAAAAGCACCCCAAGATCCCCGCAGCCCAGCCTGCTCCCAGAATGAAAAGCCGCAGTGAAGAAATTCAGCAGTTGCGTGGCGGGATTCCAGCTGTGCTAGGTCCCCACTTGATTTACAAGAAGAAGATCAGTAATCCTTTCCAGGGCATGTATCTCAGAGGGCCCCCAGTATCCAAAGGGCACAATGTTCAGAAGAGCCATGATCTGAAACCTGGTCCCGTCGGGCCAGAAGAAAAGCCTTTCCAGAGGGCAGCATCTTCAGGTCCTTTGGGAGTCTTTGATGGTGGAGGCCAGGAGCCATATTTGGAACAATGCCATGATAAACTGGAAGCAGAAACCATGCTTTCGATGAAGGTTCCTGGCCATCCTGTCAGTGATGTCAGAGGTGGCCCAGGAAATTACCCTCTGTGTCGTGTTTTGCCAAGCCACCCTCGGGGCTGTTCTTTCAGGGAAAGTGTGTCGAGCGGTGATGTGTATAATGAAGAAAACAAAGTCTTGAGGAAAAGTTATTCTGACTGTGACATGTTCTTGGGGACCAAAGAAATGCATCAGGTCTTGCCCTCACAAAGTCCCCCCTCTTTAGACCCAGTACCCTGTGTGTGTACGTCAGTGAATAAGATGGCACACCAGTTCCAGAACCTGGGCCTCTTAGATTGCACAGTTGGAGCAAACCATTTGAGGACACACGAAAGACAAGGTGACTACAAAGATCTAACTAGGAAGACGTTTGTCCCAGAGGCAGAGATTGGGAATGTGGAAAATGAGGGGCCCTCTGACGGTGAGCAGGACGAGGCAGCCGTGAGCCAGAGTGAGGTCGGGGTGGATGATGGAGCCTGCAGTTCACTGTGTCTAGAGGATGATGACTTCTCCGAGACTGATGATGACTCCTGTCACACACTACCTGGACACACCCAGTATTCCTTTGCAGGTAGAGACAGGCCGAAGCAACGGCAGGGAAGACCAATGGTGACTGGGAGACTTCTGACAGGATGTAATAGCAAAACTGATAGGTTTGAGCCCCCAGCACTTGAAAGGAAACACTGGTACAAGGCCACTGGGTTGTCTGCAAATTCAGGGGAAGGTCCAAACCCTGATCTCACAGACAACCTTGGCCTACTACATTCAGGGACTCCATTTGGTTTCCACTACGAAGGAGAGCCCATGGCTGCCTGTGTCCAGGCCTCAGCAGCCACTGGTGGAAGTTTACTTGAATTCTCTACTGCAAGGAAAACCAGTTGTGGGACTGAGATCCTGCGAGATTCTCCTGGTGACACAGGAAAGAATTCAACTGACTGGAGACAGAGCCCTGCAAATCAGGAAATGGAAAAACATTTTGCAGACAAATTACAACTTTTCAACACCTCCCATGTGCCAGTGTTGGCTCAGGAGCCACAGCGAGAGCATAGTCGCCTGGAAGGGACAGAGAGTTATAGCGTGACAGGAGACAACGGGATCGATTCCACAAGGTAAGGATGCATGTGGGTGCTACATTAGCTCCTCCTGCAGGAGTTAATAAAGTCAGGGCACGTGGAGCTGCCTAGTGAGAGACTTCTGAACAAACCCATGGAACAATGTCAACAGCCTTGGGGGAGTAAATTGTATCAAGTTAGAATGAGGTTGCATAATGGTAGGACAGAGTCCACTTTTGGGCACTAATATTTTTTGGTTTTTCGAGACAGGGTTGCTTTGGAGCCTGTCCTAGAACTCACTCTGTAGACCAGACTGGCCTCGAACTCAGAGATCCACCTGGCTCTGCCTCCCGGAGTGCTGGGATTAAAGGCGTGAGCCACCACAGCCCGGCTTTGTTTTTGTTTTTCGAGACAGGGTTTCTCTGTGTAACAGCCCTGGCTGTCCTGGAACTAGCTCTGTAGACTAGGGTGGCCTCGAACTTAGAAATTCATCTGCCTCTGCCTCCCTAGTGCTGGGATTAAGGGTTTACGCCACCATCATCTGGCCAGAGTTCACTTTTAAAAACTAATACCTTTAGAATTTTAGACAATATATATTTTAAGGGTTTATTTTATTTTTATGTGTATCAGTGTTTTGCCTGCTTGTATATTTGTGCATGCATCTCGTGCAAGCCTGGTGCCCACTGGGATCAGAAAAGGGCATCGGATCCTCTGGAACTGGAGTTATGGATGGTTGTGAGCCACCATGTAGGTGCTGGGAACTGAATCCAGGTCCTCTGGAAGAGCAGCCAGTGCTCTTAACCGCTGAGCCATCTCTCCAGCCCCATACAATACATTGATCATATTCATTCTCCTACCCCAGTTCCTCCCATAAGTACCCTCTCCCCTCTACCCACCCAACTTAAGTTTTCTTCCTTTTTTCCCCCATCAACTTAGTGTTTTCCAACTACTCTTGCAAGTGGGGCCTGCCTGGCCTAGAGAGTGGTTGACCTACAGGGGTCACAACATTAAAGAAAATTGACTCAATAGAGTTACTTTTTAGTGGGAACCAAATTTTACTGGGAATTGTTTCTAAAAGTGGAAAGGAACCGCTGAAAACAAAGCACTTTCAGAACTTAGAGTTCTCATCTATTAACTTCTCATCTATTAACTTCTCATCTATTCCTGGATCTATTTGTGTTAAGTAAAGGATATGAGGGGCTGGAGAGATGGCTCAGAGGTTAAGAGCACTGGCTCCTCTTCCAGAGGTCCTGAGTTCAGTTCCCAGCAACCACATGGTGGTTCACAACCATCTATAGTGCAATCTGATGCCCTCTTCTGGCATAAAGGTGTACATGCAAATAGAGCATTGATATCTATATAGATATAGATATAGATATAAATAAATCTGAAAAAAAAAGATGTTAAAAAAAAGTAAAGGATGTAGCCACTTCTCACTCAACTTGTTTAAATAACAATTGTTGTATGATAAACAGAATGGAGTTGTAGCCCAGCTGGTAGAGTGCCTGCCTGACATGTGCAAAGCCCTGGGTTTGATTCTGACGTTGCATAGATGGGATGTGGGGGCATAGCTCTCATCCCAGCATGTGAGAGTGAAACAGGAGTTCAAGGCCATCCGGGGCTACATAGCAAGTTCAAAGCCAGTCTGGGTTCAACCCCCTTCCCCAACACACATACACAATAAGTATTAAAACTAAGTATTAACTAAGTATCAAAAAGTTTTAAATAACATTGTGTGTGTGTGTGTGTGTGTGTGTGTCTGTGTGTGTACACTCATGTGCACATGCACACATGCTACAACAGCGTATAGAGGTTAGAAAGAATTGTTTTTCTTCCACTGGGGATAGATAAGTCCTGGGGATAGAACTCAGGTTATTGGTATTCGCAGCAGGTATCTGCCCACTGAGCCATCTTACCATCCTCCCCAAATTATTTTTAACATTTTGTAATGATCCTGCTATTTTTTTCTTTCTTTTTTTCTTTGCATTTTTGAGACAGGTTTTCTCTGTGTAGCCCTGACTGTCCTGGAACTTGCTGTGTAGACCAGGCTGGCCTCAAACTCAGAGATCTGCCTGCCTCTGCCTTCTGAGTACTGGGATTAAAGGCATGGACCACCACACTCAGCACAAATACAAGTATTTTAGCAAAAATACTGGGGGCTGGAGAAATGGTACAGTGGTTAAGAGTACTGGCTGTTCTTCCAGAAGACCCAGGTTCAATTTCCAGCACCCACGTGGTGACTCACATCTATGATTGTATCCCCATGGGATCTGATGCCTTCCTTTGGGGTGCAAACGCACATGCAGAAAAACACTCACCAACAGACGCAAGTGAATCTTTTAACAGGAAGTCGTTCACAGCCATGTGTCCTTTTCCACCCAACTTATCATGGATAGCTTGCAACTGATATACTCACGGCTAGCTTGGGGGTTTGTTTTGCTTTGTCAGATTTTTAAATTTTTTATTCATATATATGTGTGCATATGTGTAATGTATGTACATGTGTGTTCAGAGGTCCCTTTTGGGTTTTTGGGTTTTTTGTTTTTGGTTTTGGTTTTGTTTTTGGTTTTGGTTTTTTGAGACTGGGTTTCTCTGTGTAGTTTTGGTGCCTGTCCTGGATCTCACTCTGTAGACCAGGCTGGCCTCGAACTCACAGAGATCCTCCTGGCTCTGCCTCCCGAGTGCTGGGATTAAAGGCTTGCACCACCACCGCCCAGCCTGCAGGTCCCTTTTGGATGCCCTTTTGGCTTTGGATCCCCTGGAGTTGGAGTCACAGGCAATAGAGCCACCCAATGAGGTTGCTGGGAACCGAACTTTGTCATCCGCCAGAGCAACAGGAGCTCTTAACCTTTGAGCCGGTTCTCCAGCCCCTGCTTTTTGTTTTCGAAACAAGGTCTTATTATGTTGACCAGAGTGGCTTCCAACCTGTGACCTTCCTGCATTACCCTCCCAAGCCCTTGTTGTTGTGTTTTGGTTTGGTTTTGGGTGGAGTGCTGCTTAGATTTTTGAGAAAGTCTTCCCATGTACCCAAGATCCTTCTATGTAGCTCAGAGTATGATGGTAGCATTATCACCTGGGAGACAAGCTTGTGAGGGATTATCTAGATTAGGTTAATTGGGGTGGGAAGACCCATCTCAACTGTGGGCAGCACCGTCCCATGGGCCGGCCCCTGGACTGAATAAAAAGGAGGAAGTGAGTTGTATACTCCTTCCTGACTGTGGATGCAGCCTCGCCAGCTGCCTTGAACCCTTGTTCCTGCCACGATGACTTAGTGCCCTTGATGGACTGTGTGTGCCCTTGAACTCTGACCCAGTAGACTTCCTCTCATTTGTTTTCTCACAGCAACATGACAGACAACACACACAGCTCCCTCAGGGCCCAGATTTCCAAGCATGAGTACGATAGGCACCTGGCTATCCCACAGCTTTTTATTTTTATTTTATTTTATTTTACTTTTTTTTTTTTTTTTTGAGACAGGGTCTCACTATGTAGCTCAGTCTGTCCTGGCACTCACTCTGTAGACCAGGCTGGCCTTAAACTTAGAGATCCACCTGCCTCTGCCCTTCATGTTGGGATTAAAGGTGTGAGCCACCACACCTGGCTATTTTTATTTAAAAAGTTTTTTCTAGTTTCTTTTTTTCTTTCTCTTTTTTTTTTAATTTTTTTTTTTTCAAGACCGAGTTTCTCTGTGTAACAGCTTTGGCTGTCCTTGAACTCACTCTGTAGACCAGGCTGGCCTCAAACTCACAGAGCTCTGCCTGCCTCCCAAGTACTGGGACCAAAGGTGTGTGCTACCACCACCCAGCTTAGTTTCCTCTTCTTTAATTAAGGAAAAAATTATATGTGTGGGTGCTTTGCCTGCATTTATGTCTACATCACATGTGTGCTTGGTACCCACAAAGGCGAGAAGAGAACATCAGATCGCCTTCAGTTACAGATGGTTGTGAGCTGTCATGTGGGTGCTGGGAAGAAAACTCGGGTCCTCTGCAAGGACGGCCAGTGTTTTTTGTCTGTTTTCGTATTTTGTTTTATGTTGTTGTTTTCGAGACAGGGTTTCTCTGTGTAGCCATGACTGTCCTGGAACTCACTCTGTAGACCAGGCTGGCCTCAAACTTGGGAAACCTGCCTGCTTCTACCTCCCAAGTGCTGGGATTAAAGGTGTGTCCCACCACCACCCAGCTGGAGACAGTACTTTTAACAGTTGAACATCTGTCTCATGAGTTCTCAACATGTGGGCAGAGACCACTTTGGAAGTCCAATGACCCTTTCACAGGGGTCGCCCAAGTCCATCAGAAAACAAATATTTATATTATGATTCATAACAGGAGCAAAATTACAGTTATGAAGTAGCAATGAAAATCATTTTATGATTGGGGGTCACCACAACATGAGGAACTGTATTGAAGGGGTGCAGTATTCGAAAGGTTGAGAACCACTGATCTAGCCAATCCCATAAAGAAGTTATTTTTTAAATTATTTTGCGTTATATGTTTGTATGTGTGTGTTCATCTGTGTGTGTGTGTGTTCATCAGTGTTCGTGTGGAAATAAGAGGACTTGGGGAGTCAAGTTCTCTCCTTCCACCTTGAGGCAGGGTCTCTCTTGTTTCTGTCCCTACACTGTTTTCACAAACTTCCGACCAATTCTTCTGTCCCCACTTCCCATCTCACCCTAGGACGGTTGGCATTACAGCCGAGAGCCATGGGAGCGGGGGATGTGTGTGTGTGTGGGGGGATTCAAGACAGGGTTTCTCTGTAGCCCTGGCTGTGCTGGAAGTCACTTTTAGACCAGGCTGACCTCGAACTCAGAGATCCACCTGCCTCTGCCTCCCGAGTGCTGGGATTAAAGGTGTGCGCCACCACTGCCCGGCTGAGAGCCTTTTTCATGTGGATTTTGGATATCAAACTCAGATCATTTCATTAGGCCTGCATGGCACACAGTTTTAAATGCTTAGCCATCTTGCTGGCCCAACTTCTTGTTTGATATATTTTTAATTTTTAACTATGTGTATTATGGGTATGTCTGTGTGGGTATAGACACATGAGTACAGGTGCCCCCAGAGACCAGAGGCCTCGGGTCTACTGGAGCTGAAGTTATAGTATTTGTGAGCTGCCGTCATAACATGTTATGAGTGCTTGGAATTGACTTCAGGTCCTCTGCTAGAGCAGAGAGCCATTTCTCCATTCCCAAGTTTATTTTTTAAAATTGATTGTACTGTCGTTTCCTTGAGAGGCTTATAATTACAGATATTAAGATGGAAAAGGAAAACAGCATTTGAACATCGGCTCTATGCTGTGGTTCTTAGGATCAAGGTCAAATGGCCAAGACATCGTTGGTACCTTATTTGAAGAGAACTGCAAACAAAGTTAACACAGACAGGCTGAACTGAAGAACACGCACAGATTCTTCACATGTGGGATTCAGGGTGATGGGCGAGCTAGGGAGATACTCAAGGGTAGAGCGCTTGCCTAGCATGCGCGAGGCCCTGAGTTCAACCCTAGCACCACAAAACAAAACCACCACCAAATTACTGGTGCAGCTGCAGTGCGTCTTGGCAGTAGGGTTCACACGACAAATGTGCTGGAGCAAGACAAATGTGACTAGTAAGAACATGGCTCCTAGTTCCCAGGACGAGGACATTATCACTGTGAAAATAAAAGAGTTGACTCTCCCTTTCTGTGACTTCCCAAAAAAAGATACAAGATATGGATACTGATTCTGGCTGGCATGTACTAGGCTTGATACTTGATACTAGGTTTGGGAACTGATGTTCAGAAAACACAAACTTCTTTGAAAGCACCTGGCAAATATTCGGGGTGCTATTGTGGAGCTTTTCACATGTGGAAGATGGGCTAGGTTTTTGAAAGGTTGCCTTAGATGAGTGTGTCTTAGTGCTGGTGTTGCTTCAAACTAACAAAATGAAATTCCAGTGCCTTGAGTGGCATTCCGGGTCCCTTGGGAAGACAGTAATCCTGTCCCTTTTGATGTCTTTAGGACACAGAGCCTGACATCTAATAATTCAGCCGTTTTGGATGGAATTAAAAGACAGGCTTTTCTGCAGAACGGTGAGGACATGAAGAAGAGCCACCAAACACCCAGTTCCTTGCTCCAACTAACCCCAGTCATAAACGTCTAACTTTGAGATGAGGTTTTACACTGGAGTTGAGACTGGCCTGGATCTCAATGGGTAATCCCCCTGCCTTAGCCTCTGGAGTGCTGGGATTACAGGTATAAATTGCCATGTCAGGATTAAAATTTTAACTGACTTTGGAGAACTGTTTAAAAAACTGGATATGTAAGGATCCTGTAAAGCTGAATATACATGCTATTATTAACCCCACCATACTGTGTTCTAATTACTTTCCTTTTTACCATTTTTAAAGCAGTTTTCAGCGCCGTTTAATAGCAATTTGTTGCAGTTTTCAATAAAAGAAACATGAAATTGTTGGTCATTTTCTAACTGTCATTCATTTTCTTCCATCAGTTTCTCCAATACAGTGCTGACTTAGTACCCAGTAGTCTTCCTCATCAGCCAGAGGAATATGGAATTCTCAGGTTAAGTGGGTTTCACACAAAACCCAGAAAACAAACATGGCCTTTAAGGGCTGCATAGATACTTGGAAAGGATTATCAGAAAGAATCGATACAATGTGTTGCCTATTTTCCAGAAGAATTCTTCCCCTGGGTCATTGCTGCCCAGGGTCTTTTTCTTGTCAATCTGCCCGTAGGTAATCAAATGGCTCCAAAGGGCCTGACTAAGGATGTCTAAAATCCCTGTGTCAGTAGGCTCGTGGTTCCTCCTTGCACCCCAGGCTCCTCCCCGCAGCATGGAGACCTGTGTGTTGTGACTTCAAACAGCAGTCATCTTGGAAATGCTGCAGCCCGTTGCTGTAAGGGACATGTGAGACAGTTTTCTGGTGAATAGTCATGCTTCTGGTTTCACGTTGTCCCCACACCAAGGTCCAGACAGGTTACGCTGTATGCCACGTACTTTCGGGAAGCCGAGGAGCACAACTGCCTGAGCTCACATTGGCCAGGTCATCATATTCATTCCAATCAAGCTGCCGAATAAGGAACACGTGACTGAGGTCCTGCAGCTTGGGTGGCCCCCCCCCACTATATCTCAAAGAAGGCTTCACGAAGTTAAATTCAGAGGAATCTGAAGACTGGTGGCCGAGAAGCCGCTCATTCCTGATGGCTGTGGAGTCAAATACATCCCAGTCCCGGCCCCTTGTACAAGTGGCGGACCTTGTGCTCGGGAGCCCTCCCTCCACTGTGCTCAACCTCCTACCCTGTCAGTTTTCTCAGCCACGTTTACTAATGATGTCATCTCCAATCCAAAAAGAACAAACTAAGACAAAAAAATTCCTCCAAGTGAAAAGTGGGCAGATGTCTAATTTTTGTTGTCTATAGTAGTAAGGCATTCTGTTTAATTTGCAGAGAACTTGCCACGTTTTCAAAGATTTAAAAGGCATTCTACATAAAATGTGCTGCCAAATTGGATGTGTATCAAGGGTTGTGTTGAAGAGCCTGTTGGAAACGGATGGAGAGATTTTTCCTAACATTTTTTGAAAAACTTAA
>CABHPQ010148278.1:6632-48039 GCA_902168405.1 Peromyscus aztecus
CCCTCTCTCCCTCTCTCCCTCTCTCCCTCTCTCTCCCTCTCTCTCTCTCTCTCAACTTCAGTTTGCAAATACTCATATCTGCACAGTTCCCCTTATAGATGGTTGTGGGAATCTAGAGAAATAGAGTAAATTAATTTCTCCATCCAGGCACTGGCCTCACTAGTCTGTATTTTTTCCCCTCGCTTAGTCACTCTTTAGAGCTCTGAACTCATAAAAGTCCTTTCTCTTACTTCAACAAGTCAGGTGAAAAGTGTTTACCAGTGTGGGTTCCAAAACACGAGTGTGGTCTCTGGACCCCACTCAGAGCACGCTCAGTTTTATACTCAGGCTCTCGTGGAGTTTTAACCTCCTCCCTCCCCACTCTGCACGCACCCACTTCTCATCCAGTTCTCCACATCTCACATCCACTCTGCCACCAGCCTGTGGATCATGGAA
The DNA here is from genome assembly GCA_902168405.1 of Peromyscus aztecus. NCBI lineage: Eukaryota > Metazoa > Chordata > Mammalia > Rodentia > Cricetidae > Peromyscus > Peromyscus aztecus. Next base: position 7,068 of record CABHPQ010148278.1, read on the forward strand.
GAAACCCTGAGCCTTACTCACTCGACTCAATCTGGGAGATAACATCAATAGAAAATAAAGATGAACCAAGCATCGACCTTCTTACTTACTTAAAAGGTAGATGGGATCTAAATAATTATTCATTCTGTTTATAATGAAAACCAGGGAGGAAGGCCTTGGGACATGGCTCCTAAGGCACTGCACTTCCGGAATCTGTGTGGCAGCTTCAATTTGAAAGGGGCCCCCTACTTTTTTGGAGGAGATGCTCCCCCAGCCCAGTCTGAATTAAGGAAAGTCAGGAGAGATCCATCAGCTCCTACCACAGAACCGAGGCTGGTTTCTCCAGGTTTAATTCCCAGCCTCTTCACTCCACAGTGCGATACATCCAAAGGTTCCTAAGAAAACGTGCCTTGCTTCTCAATTGAGGCACTCTCTAGATGACCCCTTAGCACTATCTGTCCCAATATTATTCTTTTTTTTTTTTTTTTTACTTTTTTAAAACCTGGGCAAGGATTTTCTTTAAATAAGAATTGAAGGACAGATTTTGAATCACAATGAAAAGTGTGCAGTGTGCAACCAAACACACCTGGCATACAAGCTCTCTGGCATTTCACAACGCTGGCAGGTGGGGTAGGAGTGGAGGCTTGGTCAGGGGCAAATAATTTGTTATGAAAGTGCTTGAACCAGCCCAGGTTAGTCTCGTTCCAAAACTCCTCCTCTGGTTTAAATAACGACCTGAAATTAAATAATCAAGTTTAATTGATCTGCTGCTAAAAAAAAAAAATAAATAAATACAGTATGTATCCATCTGAGATGGTAAGAAATTTTCCCCGTATTTCAGGATATCTTTTTGTTGTTGTTGTTGTTGTAGGCATAATGAGTGTATTTACTTAGGCAACTGTCATATTATTTGGTGGTGGTAAGAGATCAGAGCATAAGCGCAATTTCAAAAGCCTTCCATGGAAGAAAAATCTGTAAAAATCACTATAGCAACAAATTCTAGGACTCAGGAAGAATGGAAATAGTAACACCCACACCATAGATATTAATTAAAACCACTAACATGTATTGAGTGCTTTTATGAGTTTAGAACCAGTGTAGCATTTTTATGTGCTCTAACTCATTTTATCTTTACAAGATAAGTGTGACTGATTATACCAGTTGTACTGAAAACATTGTGGTTCCTGGCTTGACAAATACATGGAACTATGAAACAAAATCACTGAAAATGAGATAGTCAAGACTCGACACTGAAAGACCAGGGCCAGGGGAACATGCCAGGTGAGCCAGGACTACACAGTCAGACTCTCTCAAAGCAAGAAGACTTACCCTTATAATATGAATCCCATTAAAGCAAGATTATGTTTTATTCATCACTTTATTCTATATTAAAAATGATACCTGCCATATAGTAATGATGATGATTCCAATAATGACAATAATAGCAATTGTTATCATATACATCTTCTAATTACCTACCAATTAGCCATTTAAAAAAATAAACTTGTTAAACACCATGGTACCCTAGGAAGGAATGTGTTATTACAGTGCTCATTTTTCTGGTGGAAAAACTGAGGTCCTAAGAACCTAAAGGAACTTCCACCTGAGTAGGATTTGAACCTGAGTGGGAAAATTCTAGAATCTATCCTTTACTTTGCATGGATGTTGTAGTCACATCACACTCTAAATACTAAATTCTGCCTGAGGAAAAGTGTACAACATTTAATTGTTGTGTCTTAGTTAGGGTTGCTTTCTATTGCTGGGATGAAATACCACTACCAAAAAGCAAGTTTGAGAGGAAAGGGCTTATTTTGCTCACAATTACATATAACAGTTTATCATCAAAGCTAGTGAGGGCAAGAACTCACACAGGGCAGGAGACTGGAGCCAGAAGCTGATGCAAAGGCCATAGAGGGGTGCTGCTTACTGACTTGCTCCCCACGGCTTGGTCAGCCTGCTTTCTTATAGACTCCAGGATCACCCAGCCCAGAGATGATCCCACCCACAATGGATGGAGCCCTCCCACATTCATCACTAATTAAGAAAATACCTATAGTTTAATCTTATGGAGGCATTTTCTCAATTGAGATTCCCTCCTCTCTCATGACTCTAGCTTTTGTCAAGTTGACATACAACTAGCCAGGACAGACAGACAAATAGATGGATGGATGAAAAAAAAAACAAGCAAATAATTAGTATCTGGATAGAAGCAGTCTTTGAATTAAGTCTTGCAGTTATCTCTATAAATCACCTGAGTGGGCGATTTGTGGTTATTTTCTGGTCATTAGCTTCCTCATTAGTAAAGGAACAAAAATATGGCATTCATCTGGCTGGGTTACCAGAAGTATTTGGTGGTTACATACAAAGTACTGAGGGCAACCCTGAAAAGCATGAACAACACTATGTGAGTATTTTAGGTGACAACTTAAGATCTCCCCATGATAAAGATACCTCAGGATAAGATAAAAATGATTTTTTTTCTTATAAGACTATTACAAAAGCTCTTTCCATTCATGGCCCAATTATGAATGCAGTAAATTATGAAGGCGAACAGATGGTTGGCTTGGCAGCATAGGAGGACTGCTGAGCAAAACTTCCTGTGTTCATGGAGATACTTAAATGTTTTTGAATATAGAATATTTTTATCTTTATTATGAGATCAAATTTACTTTGTTCTTGCAGCCTTTTCAAGCCTTTCATTTGGTTGGCAGACCTTATGCATATTAAAGGATAAACTTTGTAATTGACTTTTTTTTCCCCCTAACAGGGTCTCACAGTATCACACTGACTGGCCTCAAACTATAGATAGATCTCCCTGCCTCAGCCTCCTGAGTGATGCTGTTACAGGTGTGCCCCAGCATTCCCAGCAATATGGTTTCCTTTAAAATGGTCTGTGCCAAGGTGGCCAGCATGTTTCTTCACATTAAAAAAAGCTCCCTCTCTTCTAAAAGAAGGGAACATGTGCCAGAGCCTGGGGTCTGGTGAATAGCTTTCTGGTTGAATCTGAGCACGGATTCCTCTTCCACAGAAGGTAGTCATGTGAATACTCCACTTAACAGAACAGATGGCCCAGTTTCAGGGTAAGAGATGAGAATCTTACTGATGTTTATCTTTTCCATCTTTCCCAAGTTCGTATGGCATCCCACCTCTTTTATTGTGAGTCAGGCACAATTGTGAAATGCTTTTCTGTCCAACTTACAGGTTAGTAAACAAAGAGGCTAAGGTAAATTCAGAGATGGAGGTTGGACCAAGCAATTTACTCCAAACTTCATATTTTCCAGAGGAGGAAACTGTGTCAGACCTTTAATATGTGCCACGTGTTCATTACTAAGTTGAAACATGTGCAGATATGCAACCCAAATGTGAATGAGTCTTATTCTTGGTAGGTTTAGTGACTGGATCTACGTGGTATCTTCTATACATAGTATCAGCCATCTATGTTACAAGAAAAATCTAGAAATGTATTTTGCAATATTTCAAATGTGTGTATGTGTGTATACAAGTGTATATGTGTGCTCACATGTGTGTGCACACACATGCATGCATATGTGTGTGTTCATGCATGTGTGTACGTGTGTGTGTGCAGGTGCATGTGTGTGTGTTCATGTGTGGGTTCCTGTGTATAAGTATTCATGCATGTGTGTGTGCATGTGTGCACATGTGTGCGTGTGTGTGCGTTTTCCTTTGCTTTTCTCCCTATTTATTTTGGATCCAGCATGGTTTCTCCTGATGTTATAGTTTGCATTCATTGAGTGTCAGGCATCCAGAGAGTCTCTTGTGGAAGCCGAAGGTCAGATCATTGCCTGTTTTTCTTTCTATCTGCCACTTGTAAGCTCAGGACAGCAGTTACTCAAGAAGGTACTCTTTTTCCCATCAGTGAAATCTGTTCGTGGCAGATGCAGGTTACCCTGCTCATGAGAAATAGGATGCAAGGGAGGAAAGTGGGAAAAACACAAGCCTCTGGTCAGATCCCATTATAATTACTGGACTTCTGCCCTTTTTTCTTCCTTCATTGCAGTGTCCCTTGGTGACTCACCCACAGTCTCAGCTATTCCCACAATGCAACCAACCATTTTCTTCAGTATTCTCCCACAGGGCTCCCCTTGGTTATAATATCTTACTTAGTCTCACAGCATTTGTCCCTGTCTAGCCCATTAAGAATGCTCCCTTGGGAGCCTGCATGGGACCAAACTAGGCCCTCTGAATGTGGGTGAAAGTTGTGTGGCTTGATGTGTGTGGGGGTCCCCTGACAATAGAACCAGGACTCATCCTGGGTACACAAACTGACTTTTTAAACCCCATTCTCGATGGTGCAGTGCCTTACTCAGCCTTGATGCAGAGGGGAGGGGCTAGGTCCAGCCCCAACATGGTATGGCAGCCTGTGTTGACTACCCAAGGGAGGCTTTACCCTCTGTGAGGAGGGAATGGGGGTAGGTAGGGAGGAGCAAGAGAAGGGAAGGTAGGGATAACAGGGGTTGGTATGTAAAAGGAAAGAAAAAATTTTAATAGATATATTTTTATTATATAAAGAATGCTCCCTCAGATATGGATCTCTTCCTTTACTACCTTTATCTGTTGTGGAACCCCTTCCTGGGCTAGACGTCTAGTTTCTGTGCCATGTCCGGAGGCTGAAAAATGAGGCTTCTTCCAACTTTTGAAAAGGTTCATTTGGCAGAGATTCTTGCTACCCTGGACAGCTACTTCACAGTCAGTCAGGAGTCCAGACTACCTCCTGCCGAGACCCATATGCCCCTGGACAGGTGGTGTATAAGACTGCTGGTCCATGAGGAGGTCTTCCCCAAGGGAGAGGGAATAGCCTTCTGTATCTCCTTCAGTCTTCTAGAGCAGCTATGTTCCTGACCCAACCGTATTCCCTGCCCTGATTTTAGTAATGGAGCAGTTTCCTCTGGGGTCCTTGTGACCCATAAAATCAGTCTCTCATTTAGACTGTCTCTCCAGCAGGGAAATAGACAAGACAGATGCAGGCTATTTTGGTTGGGCATTATTAACATTCAGTTTTAAGAGCACTTTCTTTCTCAGAAGATGATCTACTTTGAAAGTCCCAGAGTTCAAAAGTTCCCATAAGAGAGATGGGACAGTGACTAGGATCATGGTAGATAAGAAGAAGTCCTTTCCCAGTCAGGCATCAGGCAGCTGATGATCATGGATGGTCTCCCCTGAAGCTCCAGCCAGAAACCTCCTTTACATCACAGTCCCCAATTCTAGATGCCTTTTTTGCTCTCTTTCCTAGAGTTGATTTATTTTAATCCTTTTTTAAAGGCTCTATGATTTATCCCTTATCCTTGTCATAATGAGACCCCATCACAGAGAGTCATGGAATACTCTTTCTGTCCCTCTGTCAACAAGTAGATATCCATGTGTTCTTCCCACTCAGCTTCTCTCTAACCCCACCTCTCACTTATTGAACAATCTTTAGACAGTTTTTTTCTTACTGGGTCCAAAGAAGGTTACTAAGGGGATTAAAAATGACTTAACAGTTCTCCCACATAAAACCCATCCCGTAATGACCAAAGGACTAATAAATTTCAAGAATAGTACAGATGACAAGATTTCATTCTTTTCATGCTGCATGACACTCCATTATATATAAATACTATATTTTCTTTATTCATTTATACAAGTATTTGTCAAATGACTAACTAAATAGAACAATCTAAACAAATTAACAACTTTTCCTTTAATAATAACTCTACATAAGAGTAAACTAGGCTGTCTCCCTGTCAGTTCCTTGTGCATAAGAATTAGGCCAACATGTTGTCCATGTGATATGTGAGCAGAGTCAAAGGCAAGTATCTATCACATAATGACTGACAGCCTCAAAATTCAAAATGTTTGATGGAAGCTCATCTACATTCTGGCAAAAGACATAAGACTCAGTAGATAGAAGGGGATGCTCCAGCCAGGTCTTTGTGGAAGATGGTGGATAAAGTTGACTCTGGGACTCCTGATTTGCAAATCAGGCCACAGAAACAAGGCTTCATCTGTATATCTGTTGTACACTGCAAAAAGTGACATCTATTATTTTGTTAAAGTTAGGTTCACTTGTACTTCGTGGGCAGCAACACCTAGTAAGGTCATACCATATATGGGTGCCTCTGACATGTCTTAAAAGATTGGATCATTGAATGTGCACTACTCAGCTTTCAAAGGCACAATGCAAGTGCATAGAAAGAACCTTCTTGGCTACTCTGATTGACCCTGTAAAGGGTAATAAAACAAAAATCAATTCAACAAACTTAGAAGATTGAAAAGGAACAGATTAAGATGTGCAAATGGACTTTATTTCCAGCACCAGTCATTCTGAACGTTTGTTCAGCATGCTAAGCAAATGTCAGGACTTGACAAGGTGAAGGAATTCCATTCCCTGCTGATATTCCTGACACCCACTCTAAATGAAGATGAAAGGGAAGCATGTTACTATTAGACCTAAAGCTAATACCACATCTTCAGTCACTAAGTTATGTTTAAATCACACAGAATAAGGCCAGAAAAGATTGTCAAACAAAAGATCATGTCTATGCTCTTAAAACGTTGAGAAAAATAAGTCCAACAATATCAGAAGAGTATTCCAAACATTAGAGCTGTGCAGATCATCTATAGGATGATAGCTCAACAACCAATTAAAAGTCCATTTAAATGCTAAAGAAGTCATATAGCAACAATGAAATGAAGATTATGCCCTGTGGCCTTAAATACTTGGTTAAAATAATATAAACTCACTTAACTGGGGAGATATTTAGAGGACAAGCCTATTCTGACAGATTACTAAAATAATCAGTTATTCAGAAGAGTTGAAGATCTTCAGACTTTTTATATTTTTAAAAACTCTGTTACATAGTTTTCATTTAATAAGTATTTATATTCTATTAAGTGGCCTGCAAACATAATTACTAATCCTAACACAAAATCTACATATTAGGTATTTTTATATTAGCATCTTACTATTAAAGATAATAGTTGGCAAAGTGGAGTTATAAGCTGAGTTCTATGGGCCTAGGGTGATGGCTCATTGGATAAGGGTAATTGCTCTGAAAGTATGAGGGCATAGTTCAAATCCCCAACACCCACATAAAAAGCCAGAACCTGCTGCCATGATTGTAACCTCATCATTGAAGAACAGAGACCAATCCCAACAGAGCATCAGCCAGCCAGCTTAACCAAAATGGTAAACTTTGAGCTGTGAGTAGTGATGCTGCACCACATACACACACACACACACACACACACACACACACACACACACACACACACACACACACTGGGATACCCTTCTTCCCAGCTTGATGAGTTGTCCATATAATCCCTGCTTCTGTATTCCATTCACTCTTCAGAGCACTTGAACTCTTATCAGTCCTCTGAAATAAATTTCCAACTGTCATCAAGATTCTGTTTCTAAATCCGGTAGGAACATTGTGAGCCTAATATTTTATCTTGGTGCAAGCTTATCTTTGATGCTTGCTTCTTACAAAATGCCTTCTTTTATATATAGCTGCATACTACTTGAAGGTATGTAGTTCTGTTTTCATCTAGGACTTTTCTTCTCTACCCCCTTGACATTTCTCTATATCCCATATTAGTCATGAATTTTCCTCTGACTTCTCACAGCCTCACTGTGGGAGTGTGTACCTGACCCTAGATTTCAGCCATGCTCTGCACCTCCCATCTGCCTGTCTATGACCACATCTTACCTTGGTTTCAATCCATACATCTAAATGCCCATCAGATATCTCTACTACTGACATAGCCCATAGCATATCACAAGGAACACTCATGGTCTTTGATTTTCAGATTATTGTTTTTATTAAATCCGTTGTCTTAAAAATCACTAGTGACGTGGTGTCACACCTAGGATGTAACTGACTTCAAATTTTCAAATTCTGACGTCACTCTGTACTAACTCTATGACCTCTTGATGTCATAAGTTTCTTGTCCACAAAATGAGGACAAAAGTATCTCACATAACCTTCGTGGGGATTAGTAGAGCTATATTTGAAAAGAACCTTACTCATTATAAGACAAGTACTTCAGGGCTGGAGAGGTGTCTTAGTGGTTAAGAGCACCAGCTACTCTTCCAGAAAACCTGGATTCAATTCCCAACACCAACATGGCAGCTCACAACTGTCTGTAACTCTAGTTCCAAAGAGTCTGGCACGCTTGCAGAGACACACATGAAAGCACAAAAATCAATGCATATAAAAATAAATAATTCTGTTTTAAAAAAATAAGAAGCACCACTCCAGTTACTCTTTCCAAGCATTTGCCTGGATTCCTCTTACTGCTTCACCGTAAATTGATTTCTAGGTCCTGTCAATGTGTTTTTAATCATCTTGAAAGATTCCAGCATCCTTTCTACATTGTGTCCATCACAGATCCCAATGTGTCTTTAAACATCTTGAAAGAGTCCAGCATCCTTTCTACACTGTGTCCATCATGAACCCCAATGTGACTTTAATCATCTTGAAAGATTCTCCAGCATCCTTTCTACATTGTGTCCATCACAAATCCCAATGTGTCTTTAATCATCCTGAAAGATTCTCCAGCATCCTTTCTGCTTTGCCTCCATTATAGATCCACTTGGTATTGGCACTCATCTGAAGCATTCACTGCCTTGTTTCTACTGGAGTCTCAGAGCATCCTCACTCCAGGCCCCTAAGTTGATTTAGAAGGCAGCCCATTTGGAGCCTTCTAAACTTCAAGGTTTTCGCTGTCCTGATTCATCCTCCAGTCCCCCACATTGCTTACTTTCAGTTATAGTGCTTCTCCTTATCTCTCTGGAACTTCATCTGGCTCCTGTTCCTACACTATTTTTCCCTCTCTTGGCAAGCAGACTTACCCTTCCCCTTGACATGGCAATGCCAGGTTCCACTGACCAGCATATTCACATGTGTAGTAAGTTCAAATCCACACATGGAGTGCATTCTCTGTGCTCAATCTAGAAACTTGCCTGATGCTTTCAGCCTGATAGAGATGGCCTTGCTTCATCCTTGTGAAGCCCTAAAAATAAGCCTACTCTATAAGTAGTAGTATTTATTATTGTTACTATTACTATTATTAGATTTTATTTATCTGTCTTATCCCTAAACAATAAACTAGAGGACTGTTTAGATTATTTCCTCAATTCCTACTGTCTAACCATGTGCCCAGCAAACATTAAATCCTTATATATTTTTAAATGCAGTATAAATGGAAAATAATTATTTACTTATTTATTCCTATATTGAATGAGCCCACTACAACTCTGTGCTTTGTGTTGTGAATACAAGGAAATTTCAGCATAGTCCTTTTCTGAAGGGACTGCCAACCTAATAGAAGGAACCACAGCAGTCAGGAAAACAATTAGAAGTTTATATAGCAGGTGCTATTATAGGGGGCATGTACTGAAAGGGTATTAAGAACAGAATACATTAATTTATTGTGATGATTAAAATAAGAGATTCAGGATATACACACTGAGAGAGAGAGAGAGAGAGAGAGACAGAGAGAGAGAGAGACAGAGAGAGAGAGAGAGAGAGAGAGAGAGAGAGAGAGAGAGAGAGAGAGAGAGAGAGACCTAGCAGAGAATTGGCTGAGTCAAGTGATTCCATTTAGTTTGAAAAGAAACAAAAAGATCAACAGCAACAGCAGCCCCTTTTCTGACTCGTTTCACTAATTAAATTGCATTCTTAGTAAACTCTTCTCCAACCTCGGACAAAGTTACCCACAGGCAAAACTAAAGAATAACTTCTCTATGTCCACACACTCACACTATTGCTTTCAACTACCCCCGATTGGACAGAAGCTTGCACAAGATTTGAATTTCCTTCTAATTTTGGTGCCTATTTTATGAAATTATGGTAGTACGAAAGCACACACTTTGTATTTGCTAGACAAAAGGTCATGTTGGTGCACAAATGATGTGTTTACATTGTTCTTGTAACTGTGTTTTGGGCCCCTCTGGAGTCAGCTAGCAGCATGCCTCTGGCACTGTTTGGTGTCCTTCAACTACCTTCATATAAAAAGACAGCCTGAAATCTTGACTGGGAATCCTTTCTTTCCAAAATCCCTTGGATCTAGGTTTTGTAATTCATCAACATTGAAAGCCCAAGTAGAGCAGGCTTTAGATATGATAAGTCACTTGTAAATTTGATAATTAATTATATGTATATATTCATTAATAATATTGCTTTACTCTTAATTTTGGTGTTTTTCCTTTGAAATTAGTATGTTGACTATGTTTCCCTTTTTATTAATTTTAAGGTTAGATTACAAAATAATGAGTTTCATTATGACTATTTTATATATATATATATGTATGTGTGTGTATATATATATATATACTATATCTATGTACACTTTGTTCATGTCCCCCCTCCTTCCCCTCCACCCTCCCTCTTCCCCCATCCACTCTTTCTGATGCCCTTCTTCCTCCTAGAGAGTCACCACTCTGATTTCTTGTCACATGTATCCCATTGCCCTCCTGTTTAATCTCATCCCCTTCCCATACAACTTTTGATTTGGGGGTGTGTGGACAACTTTTCCTTTGTCAAACTCTCCATTTGACAAAGTAAATTTCACATATGTAAGTGGGAGTTTATTTCTCTTTCTTCTCTCCCCTGTATAGCTAGGGACCAGAACTGCGTTAATCTACTATCAGCCCCTCCATAAGTGACTTAGAAAAGCAAAATACAGTTCTGAGTTTTGCTTTTGTTGTTGTCACTGCCATTTACTTGATTCTCCTCCTTTATGCTGCTCTAAGCTGCTGCTTCTATAGCGGTTTGGTGATCCAACCAGTTCTCTGCACACTTTCAAGACACAAAAATAAGGAAATACATTTCATAACTGCATAATCTAAAGAAACTTTTGCTTTTCCTTGGAAGGAGGCATCAAGATTGTCGCAATGTTCCCTCAGCTTTTTCTCTCTAAATTGACACCTCAATATTTGATTTATGGCATAGCCTTCAGAAAGAATATCTTTGAGGGGGTCAGGGGGGAATATCTTTGATACTACTGGATAGTAAAGATATTTAATAACTCCATATTATAGGGGTAACCAGTTAGAAAGTGGTATTGAGAATTTTAGAGGCAACATGAGCCAGCAATAATACACAGAACAGATAATTTTGTTGTAAAAACCAGCATGCCTATGTGTCACCAGTAACACTGTGTATGCTGAGGAGCTGGTCTGAAATACAAAGGCAAAATCCCACACATGAGAAAGTAATGAAATAAAAGCCTTGGTTCACAAAACACTTGATCTAAGGCAAGGTGCACAGGAGGAGAAAATTATAGGTTTAGCCTTTGAGTTCTGCTAATGTGCAGCTATAACCCAGAGGAAAGACGAACTGGAGGAAGAGCAATAGAGAATGAAAAGAGAATTTTGACATTCTAAGCCCACACCTTTGTTCTGCCTCTTTATTAGTTGACTTCTCCATTAAAGCAGGTCCCTCTACTTTCATTTTTGTTCTCTTGTTCCCTCTCAATGCTCTCTGGCTTCCTGTCCCTCCATAAAATGTTTCCCTGTGCTTCCCCAACTTCCCAAATTCTAATATTGTCCCCCAAACTACCCCAAGGCTTTACTGCTTCCATGAATCTTTCCTGAATCCCACATCTTTGTGACCCCCTGCGTCCTCTAAAGCTGTGCTATGTTTTGTCCACTGAAAGACAAGTTAATATTATTTAATGAAAGACTGTTTTGTTTTACTCTCAAATCATGCATTTTTATAGTCTTGTCTCACTGAACTATTATAATCCTCTAGAATAGAGTTACTTAGTATCAGTTGGTTAGAGTCCCTTCTAGCCCTCGAGTAGTGCCAAACACACAGTAGGTACTCAAATGCCCAGCGTGCTTTCCTCAATAACCACTGCTACAGTGCTAGCTGCTAGGATAATCAAAGGCAACAAAAACGTTTTGTCAGAGCAGGTGTATAAAAAACATCATTTTTTTAGTTTTAAATAACTACTCTCTTTGCCTGTATAATCTTTTGTAGTTCAAATTAAAACATCCCACAAAACCAGTTCCCAGTGGTGCTTCTAGGCCCTGCTTATTTGATGTGCATTGTCGTGTAGGCCCTTGATCCCTTTGGAAGCAGAAAATGTCAAACTAATGCAAACATTGTCTGATAGCCAAATATTTTCTTGGTTCCAATGTTGTTGCTTTGAGGTCATTGTGTGTCCTTCTGATGACTCAAAAGCTCTGATTTAGGACTAGAGGCCTTTTCTGGTGTCATGGCACAGTGTGTGTGCAGTTTCACCACGCACATTAACTTCTCAGGTTGTTCCTGATGCTGCTTAGTGACTGCAGTTCTATTTGTTTGACATCTTTTCTGTTCAACTTTTCAACATAGTGTGTAATCCACTTTGTTGATTTGCTCTGTTGAGTTTACTATTGAACTGTTCATTTAATTTAATGACTAACAAAGGACTCGGATACAATTCTTTGTCCCATTTTTAGGGCTTAGCAAAATTAGTCACACCTCCCACATCTGCAGGTATCACACCTAATTAGACTTGCCAGTGGATCACTTTTTAGGGCAAAAGCAAACCATAGAGACATTGAAGCTTCCTGTCTGGAACAGAGGGAGCCTTCCCAGCCTTCCCTGGTATTGACCTGGATCAAATGTTTCACAGGAAGCTGAACTCATGGATGAAGCTGTGACATATCCAAACCCTTGTGTGATATTATTTCCAGGAGTTAACATCCTTTTTCCTCACCCAGGAATTCTTAATGAAACATAACAATCAATGATGGCATAGAATCACAGATAGTACAGCATGATGCTTTTTCCAGATATGTTTGTTATATCTGTTTCTTTTCATCAAAAATTCAAAATTAACCTCAACAAACTTGCAAGGTTAAAGTTTTCTCTTTTTTTATCACAAGTTCCCTTCTTCTCATGTTAAATACTGCCTGATAATAGTCCATTGCTGCTTTCTTCTGGAGGATTTTGATTTCTTATGCTCGCCAAAGTGAAGGCAGGCAAAGCTGTGGACAGCAGATGACAGTGTCAATCACAGTATCCAGTAAAGTATCATTTTACTGCCAAGAATTACTGTATTCATTCATGTAGACAAATAACTCAAGTCTAGCACCTTGAAGCTAGATATAACCTTTAAGTATTAGCACTAGAAGGAGCCCCAGGAATCATGTGTTTCTGTACTCCCCATTTTACATGCAGGACAACAGCCTCGGAAGGAGAAACTATTTGACCAAGGTTGTGTAATATAACACTTGGTAATAAATATTCTACTATAGCAGATATGTCGCTTTCTCTTTGCCATCATTCTGGTGTTCTGAACTTCAATCTACTGATGACTGTGATATCTTGCTTTTCCTTTATTTCTTTCAAACTACTATTGAATTAGAGAAGAAAACGAAGTCCACAAAGGTGAAGTGCCTGTTTATTGGGTCCTGTCTCTATCCATGAACAACAATAACTACTTATTACACAAGTAAATATTTTACTATGCTTGGAATAGTAGCCCAAATGTTCATGGTAAAAAAAAATTTTAAACCATGATCTGTAGGACAAATTTGAATTATTTGGAGGTACCTGGAAGCAGGAACCAAGACTGAAATCATAGATTAGAACCACACATCACCAGAGGGTCACAAATGAGCAGGAAGGAGCTCATGGCTTTCTTAGGAACATCTTGCCACTTCTAAGCATAATCTTCCTTTACTAGTAAAGTCAAGAAGAGATTATAATCATTACATTAATAACAGTTATTGAACACTCTACTGCACATATTAATCTGTCTGATTATTCATTTTAATCTTCACATGCATGTTATGCATTAGGTTATTTTTCCTAGTTAGTATACTATTATAATTATAATCCTGAAATACTGATGCTTAAAGACAGTATGTAGGTATTTGAAAATAATTCTCATTCTATTCCAGTGTAGCTCTATCTTCATTCAGTGTGACCCAAAGAAATGCCCCACATCCTTGTATTGTATGATCTCATCTGTGTTCTGATTTTCAACATATGCCTACCTTTATACTTTGCCTGCATTCCTTACTCTGTAATATGCAACATGCTGAGTGCACTGTTTGCCACTCATTAAATATTACCCACAGTTGCTATTGTTAAATTGAGTTCAATTCATGCTTTGTTCCCTTGTCTAGGGCACTGTAGATCTCTGGTGAATGACTTTCCTGTTGTCTTCTCTGCATTCTTTCCTAAGCTGCCTCCCCACATTTAACACTGTCTTATAGTCTCTGCATCTAAAATGTCAGTGTTAGATCTTCAATTCCACCTCTTCTATGTAGCCTTTTCTGGTTTGGTTTTTTGAAAGCTTTGAAGGAAACTGACTCTTTCTTCCTGTTAATTTTGTATTTTTCCTGTACCTTTTATATCATATTTTTAGTTTTAGATTTCTAAATAATTAACAAAGGCATATCACATGCACAATTTGAGATGAAAGAGAATAGATAATAGATGATAGATAGATAGATGATAGATAAATAGATAGATAGATGATAGATAGATAGATAATAGCTAATAGATGATAGATATATATAGATAATGATTGATAGATGATAGATAATGATTAGATAGATAATGATTAGATAGATACATAGATAGATAGATACATAGATAGATGACAGATAGGTAGATAATAAATAGATAGATATAGATAGATGTGTGTGTGTGTGTGTGTGTGTGTGAGAGAGAGAGAGAGAGAGAGAGAGATTTGCCTGTCACCACTAAACTCTAAGGCCCTTGTAGAGGGGACAAGTCCTCCTGATGTGGTTTACTGATCAGATAGATTTTGGAGCCCACTGACATGGCCTGTTTCAAGGTTATTTATGGTGATCTGGTTGATTGATTTCTGGTTTTACATATTTGTCATCTAGCACCTTTGTTCATTAACCCAGGGACCTTGGGATTTTTAAGGCCCAATGAAGTTCATGTACAAAATGGAGAAAAAGTTTGCCTCAACATTTATTTAGAACTTGAAGTAGCCTCAAAGAAAGTGCCTTGCATTGCTGCATAGTGAGAAAGTGCCTTGCATTGCTACAAACATCAAATGCTACAAACATACATCCACAAAGTCAGTACTCTTTTCATTTGTACTTTACTCAGGCTACCCTGTTCTCCAAAAGTAGAAATCAAATTTTTTTTATTTTGATAGCTTCATTTCTTTTCTTTTTATTTATTCTTATCTCATAGAATAAATCCTGACCACAGTCTCCCCTCCTTCCACTCCTCCCAGCCCCCTCCCACATCACCTCTCCCCTAGATCTACTCCTCCTTTGTTTCCCTTCAGAAAAATCAGGCCTCTCAGGGATATCATCTGAACATGGCACAACAATAGGCACAAACCCTCATATCAAGGCTGCATGAGGCAACCCGGTAGGAGGAAAGGGGTCCCAAGAGCAGGCAAAAGAGTCAGAGATGCCCTCACTCCCACTGTTAGGAGTACCACAAAAACCCCAAGTTCAACAGTCACAGTATGTATGCAGAGGACCTAGCTCAAACCTAGACTCAGTGATCACCACTTTAGTCTCTGGGAGCCCTGCTTAGTTGTTTTTGTGAGCTGTGTTCTCCAGGTATCCTTGACCCTTCTAGAAGCTGGTATTTTTAGTGTGTCATTGAATGATCAACTTTTTATATAAATTTTGATTTGGTCTTTGAAAATTTTGTACATACATAAGATACATTCTGATTATTATAGACCTCACCCTTCATGTTCTTAATATTCCCATTACCCATCTTCTTCCCAAAGTCATGGTTTTGTTGTTGATGTTGTGTTGTTTCAAGACCCACTGAGAGTTAAACCAGGATCCTCTGACCATGAGCTTGGAACTATCCAAAGGAGCTTGGTGGGCATCTCAGTGTATGTGCACAGCTGAAAACAATGACTGCTCCTCCCCCAGTATCCATCAGTAACCAATAATTCAGTTGGGATGGGTAGGACTATATAGGTCCCTCTTTGGTGATCAATCACACACAGCTGTGTATAATTTTGTTTTAAAAATGACTTGTGGCAAATATGAACCAGACCATTAAAATGTAAAAGGTACTTCAAAGGGTGATAATGAAAACTCAATGGGGCATTTATGGCATGTAATGAGTAGAAGTACTTGACAACCAGTTAGAATAAAATATTTCAGATGATATAGCTCTCAGTAAATGGTCCACAAAGTGTATATGTGACCAAGAAAAACAATGGTAGATATGTCCATCTGTCCTCTACACTCATTAATATTCACTCTGAGTTGTGTTTTCCATAATTCTGCCAGTATTTTACAGACTGAAAACTCCCAAAATTCCCCTTGGGGATGAAACTCTAATATCATATTTATTTTAATAATATAAACCCAATATTTGTTTAAACTAAAGCAAAACAGCTGCATGGCCAGATATTTGGGGGAAAATGAAATCAGCATCACATAAACAAAGTTATAAATTGTTGGAAGCCACTTAAATACACTCCATTAATTGATGTGTTCATTAATTCAAACATTCACAGCACCTGTCCTGCCAAATGCTTTGGAGGTCAAAGTTGACCTCATACCTTTGCCTATGTATCTGTGAAGATGGAAGACACACAGCAAACAAGCAATGAGTGGATCTCTTGGTGAATCCTACAGTGAACATAAAATGTGACCAGTGTCACAAAGGAAAAGAGCAGAGAATAAGAATGAGGACTGGGGGGGGCTTTGTAAAGGAGTTTTAAGGGGAGACTAAAAAGATTAGTAAAAATGAGGTCAAAAGAAATGACTAGGAAGTATGACTCTGATTCTTCTAAAACATACCAAGTCTCTGTCTTCATCTGCCGTTAATAGATGGTACAGGTTGGATCATTGTGAGGATTATATGGCACACAGTATCCTTTCCCACTCATTAAATAGCAGCCATTATTGTCATATTAGATATTACTACCATTGATCCTAAATGTGTGAGATGTCACTGAAAGCAGGTTAAACAGATTTAAGCAGGAGAATGCATGTCTGTGGGGTTCACCTTACTTGCAAATTAACCAGTTCTCTTCTTATGCTGTCATCAACAGTGACAGAAGACTCGAGATTCTTAGATCAGGAGACTTTATTGCTCACATTAGTATCTGTAGCCAGAATATGAAAATTTTGAACCATTTCCTGAGCCCTGATTACATACAGCACCACAGAGAAGACTAGGGATGCTTGTGAATGATGTGAGTTTCAGTGCAACAAAGAACAGCCAGCGTAGGGAACCTGAATCCTTTGTAATGAGCAGTAAATGAACCTATGCTACACTCCAGAGATACTGTGTCTATCTTTCAAGGTTGTCCACTACACTAATATCCTCGAAAATATTGTCCAGAACAAAGACAGTTGATGCATCTTCTAGCAAGAGGGCAAGAAATGCAAGAGACCAAATCAGAATGATTTCCTACAAGTCATACGACCAGGTCTGATTTTCCCAAGATTACTCCATAAGCTATCTAGCTCATTAGAAGTCACACAATTTCACATGTTTTGCTTCCGTTGTTACATTGATAAGAATTTTCCAAGCTGCCATGTTTTGTATTATAACACTAATTTTTAAGTGATTGGACAAGGTATCAACAATATGAGTCAGAATAATTTATCTAGCAGTCCTTCTATTATAAGAGATTCAGTTCATTTCCAATGTTTGGAAATGATCAAGGAACACTAAGATGAGAGTTCGTTGAAAATGTGGAAAACTGGATACTATACTGAAACAACAGATGCTGAGATCTGTCCAGATAGGGAGACTAGATGGTGATGTTGCTTGCTTCCCTAGGTTCATTAGAGGTGATGCTAAGACTACAACATGAGGAGTATAGTTGCAAAAGCAAAAGGCTCAGCACATACATACGATGTGTGTGACTTTAGCCAGGAACCTGCTTGCTTGTTCTGTTTGTTCTGTTTCTTTTGTTTTGGTTTTGTTTGGTCTTTTGAGACTGAGCATCAGTGAATAGTATTCCTAGAACAGTAAGAACTGCCCTCAAGAAAAGGCCCATCCAGAGAGGAGACAGAAGCCTAAAGAAGGGGGTAGTACATCAGAAAAAAATGTGAGTCTCTGCCTCCAACCAGTCTACATATAAAATGAATCCAGTGAAGTGGGTCTTTTCCCTACTCATTTCAAAATCAATTTTTAGATTAGTGTTCATATTTTAATGATTGGAAGGTAATTTTATATTTTTTAATTAGAAAGTTTACTACATAGTATTATTGAGAGTGCTAGAAGTTCAAATGCGAAGCTCTTGTTTACTGCTGAGGAAACTCATTAAAGCACAAATGAATTGCCCGTGGTCATAAAATTAAATCAATTCCTAGTATTGAACATCCTTTATAGTCAAGGATCTGTGACTGAGACTGAGGAGTAGGAAGCTGATGGTATTTCCTATGCAGAGACAGCTTCCATTAAAATGGTGACATACAGATAGGATTCGGTGTGTGGAAAGTACTGTGATCATGGTAGTACTGTATTGGAATGTAGGATATTGGTGTGTTATCCTGATTGGCAGGGCTTCATAGCATCAGAAAAAAATCTCACGGAAGAAGAGGACATTGGGGACATTGCAGAACATCTTGTTCAATCCCCATTTGGTAATTTAAGGATCTCTTCAATGTCCTCTCCAGTCTCCCAAACCCTTCTGTGCCAGCCTCCAGGACAGGAAACTCAACTCTCCTCATGCATTCCAGCCTGCCTCCTGCTCATCCTACATTGTCTGTCCTCTCCCCCAGTCCCTCTCTCCAAAAACAAGCAACCTTGCGAGACCTGCTATTCCTACTTTATGGGTAGGGAAATTGAGGCTCAGCTTAACACTGCAAGGTCACTCAGCAATATGGTGGTCACTGACTTTGTTTATGCCACACTAGGAGCAGCAGGGCCACCATGACATAGAGACCAATGAGAACACAATCTAAAAAGAGGACAAGTAACTCTTGGAACTGAGGGAGGAGGCAGAAGGCCAGCAAGACTGGGCTTTCTCACCCAGGAGCTGCAGGTGATAGAGAATACTGGAGACGGGTATCCAGGTATGCTAAGAACAACCAGAATGGCCCCTTCTCCGGAAGTGAGACTGATGGCTGTGACTTCAGCTAGTTTATCCATAAAGTCTCAGGTGTGACAGATATGCCCTTAGTGCCCAATTTCCTTGGCCTAGAGTTAGCAGTAAGAGTCAGCCATGTATTCAAAAATGATTGCCTTTGGTACTACTTTATCAAATGATTCAACTTGAAAATACCCTCATCCATCCTATATAAAATATATTCCACTTAGTATATATATATTCAGCCGTCTGGCAATTGGTACTGGAAGTGGTGCTGTTTAATCCTCACCTCTCAAAACAGAAATGTTCTTTCATGTATTTATGAGACTTGGTAAGATTGTTAAAATAGAAATGTAGACAATATTAACCATATTATGCTATAGTCATATTTCTTCTGGATATACAGGAATATAAAATAAATAAGTATTCCTTGAGGAAAAGCAAAACTGAAAGGAACCTTTTATTAGTCTAGAAATGTCTGGAAGGTATTAATGTCTGACAAAGATAAAATTTATGTAGCTAAGGTATAAGTGGGTTGGTTTTTTATAAGTACAAATAATTGGAGAAAAAATTAAATCAGATAAAACTTTAAGTAAAATTATTGAAGGAAATACTATACATATAACATTAACTTTTAAGCAGCATTTCACAGAAAGTGGTTATAAGAAAAACTGGGACAAGAAAGCAAGACTGTCCTTAAGTTTATTGAATCAATGTTAATCAAAGCTCCTGAAAGTTGTTAAAAAGAAATCTCCCTCAACAGTAGACTTATAATAAATGGTAAAACTGTCATTATGATTCTGCCTTATGGTCTGTATAAAACAAGATCATAATTTGCTATTTTAGGCACAAAATTTTCCAGAAGCTCTTTTAGCATGAGGAAATCAATCATTTATAGCCTTCTTAGAGGCACAGAAATTTAGAAAACTTTTTATATTTATATATGCAGAATCTATACATATGTCTATATACATATACATATGAAAATGTGTATAGAGATCATTTATAGTTGACACTCAACTTCAAATTCTCATGTTTTCGCACAGACCTCTATTATGTGTTGCAATTCCTAGAGAACTTTTTTTTTAACTCACTATATTACTGAGGATAACCTTGAGCTTCTGACCCTCCTGTCTTCACCTCCCCAGAATTGTGGTTATAGGTGGGTATCACCCTGGTTTAAGAGGTGCTGGGTATCAAATCCATGGCTTCCTATCTGCTAGACAAGCACTCTACCAACTGAGCCACATCTCAGTCCCCTATGGGATTTTTATCTGTACACTCCATGGGTAGTCATTCACTGTTGAATAGTTGACAGTTCTCACCGTCCTTTGTATAAAGAGATTTTAGATAAATGAAAAGCAGCCTTTCAACTTCAATAAAATAGAAGAGAATAACTGTTATTGATATTTTTAATATTTATTAGTTTTTGAGAGTTTCATATAACATATTTTAATCATATTTATGCCTCTCACCCAGTTCTTCCCACACTCCACCTTTCCTATCTTCCCACCCAATTTTGTGTCTTTTTTTTCCTTCAAGACCAATTTGTGTATCCCATATATTCTTGGATGTATGGTCTTCCACTGGAACACAGTCAGCTTACCAGGGCTACATGCTTACAGAAAACTGTCTCTCCTTCTCCCAGCAGCTGACATTTGCCAATAGCTCCACAGCTAGGGCTAGGATTACATGCCCAACCTGTCTCCATGCTGGGTTGTGGCCTGGCTTGGGCTTGCACAGGTTTTGCGCATGCTGTTGCAAGAGCTGTAAATTCATATGCACATCTGCCCTGGCATGTCCAGAAGATACTATTTCCTCAGACTCTTACACTCTTTCTAATTTCTCTTTCTCAATGATCCCTGAATTTTGGAATAAGGGGATATAGAATATATATCCCCTAGAAAGCTGAACATTCAGCAGTCTCTTATTCTCTGTACTTCTGCCGTTTGTGTGTCTCTGTGTTAATCAGAATCTATTGCAAATAGAAGTTTTTCAGATGATGGGTATAATGATAATTCATTAGGGATTGTTGTAGGTTCTCCCCTAGGTCCTATTACCATTCTAGCCATAAGTTCTTGGCCTTGATAAAAGTGCCAGGTACGGATTTTAGCTTGTAGAGGACTTCAGTCAGAAAGTGGTTGGTTACTCCCATGATGGTCATCCCACTACTGCACCAGTTGGCATGTTCTGCCAGGCCAGTCATTATTGTAGGCCACAAGTTTCACAGCCAGGTATAGCTGATGATTACTTTTCTCCTCAATTAATGTGCAGAGCACTTTCCAGCACCATAAAAGCTAACCAGTAGAGATGAAGCTTCGTTATCTCTTTGAATTTTTTTTTCATGTTCTGTGACTCAAGTATGTGGTGTCTTCAGCAGTAGTGTCTTACCATCAAGCTCTGGAGGTAACCAAAAGCAATACCAATAGGCTATAATGTTTAGGGAGCTATGGAAACTCACTGGCTAACAACTCCCAATGAAGTAACTCATTCCTGGCACTAGACTTCTTATTAGTTAGCCTGTGGTGTCTAGTGGGGACGGTATTGCCTCCATTGTATAGAGTATAGAGTAATAACTCCATTTTAACTCTCTGTCTCTGTCTCTGTGTCTCTGTCTCTCTGTCTCTGTGTCTGTCTGTCTCTGTCTCTGTCTGTCTCTGTCTCTGTCTCTCTCTGTCTCTCTCTCTCTCTCTCTCTCTCTGTGTGTGTGTGTGTGTGTGTGTGTGTGTGTGTGTGTGTGTGTATTAGGAAGCTTCTGTAACAATACCTTTTGATATGTCTTATTTTGAAAGGTCCTTGATGTTATTTATCCTTCTCCATATTCCCTCCTCTACCCCACCTTCCACTTCCCCAATCCCAGGTTAACCCTTCCTGGCCCCTTTTATTTCCTTTTAAAGATTTATACCAGTTCTTTCTACCCCTCTGCTTCAAGTCCCCCCCACCGTGGCCCCTTAGTAATTTCCTGAGGCCTAGCACTTTTATTTCTTTGAGTCATAGTTTTTCATATGCAAATGAGAATGTTTCTGCTTTGAAGGGGATTAAATAAGATACTGTAAATGAAGAAAATCCTAAACACAGTTCATTGTAAATAGGAAGTAGATGTTTTCACCCACCACTTCCCACTATAACAACATAAGCCAATGAAAACAGGGTTTTTGTTTGTTGTTTATTTATTTTAATCACTGTTTATTTCTATAATCTTGAGAATGTTTGACACATACTAGGTATGTAGTAAATATTTGTGGCTGGAGAACTGATTAAATGAATAATTCCACCTCTATTTTATCCAGGTTTGCTTGAAGAGACATGTTACTCTTTTTACTCTATATGGTAATTACTGTAATTTCAATATTCAAGTTAACACTAGCCTGGAGTGCTGGACCTACCTTTAATCCCAGGACTTTGGAGGCAGAGGCAGGCTGATCTCTGTGAGTTCAAGGCCAGGCTGGTCTACAAGGCAAGTTCCAGGACAGACAGGACTGTTACACAGAGAAACCCTGTCTCATAAAATAATAAAATAAAATAAAGTTAACACTAAAAGTTTATTTGAAGGGTAGATGCTCAAAAAAAAAAGTCTGAAGTAATTTAACTTTTGAATATTCACATTGTGACTGAAGACCTAATTTGGATTCTGATAGTTTACCTTATTAATTAGTTTAGATTCGATAGATAGTAAAGAATACTGAAAAACACTCTTTCGGGATAGTTCCTGTCCTTCGCTTTAAATCTCCTCTTTTCAGATCAGTTTTTGTGGAGGTCCTCTTTCCCTCTCGGCCTATTGGCCATCAACCTGAGGGGACAAAAAGGCCCGAGTGGTGACAGAAAGCTTTGTATGTGGCCCATGAACATGAAAGGAGACAGCCCTTCAGGAGACAGACTTCATGAATCAGCTCAACTTCATTACAGAGTATAAGGAATATATAGGACTGGGGAGCCTGGGAACAAACCCTAATTTGCAGTAAGTGGCACACTTCTATTGTAAGGCTCCTACCACAAGTCTTAGTTATCAAATGTGCAGCAAGGGAGCCTTCTAGCAGGGAAGTATGCCAGGGTTCAAGCTAAAGATAAGTCAGCATCAGGTTTAGAGAGAGCTTTCAGATAAGGTCAGTCCTCTGGGTCCAGGGACATTCTCCAGATAAGGGCAGAAACTTCTGCTGGAGGGAAGGAGCCCCATATTGCCTAACTGTTGAGATAAACTGCCAGGCCATAGGGAGACTGCAACCTCTACCAGTCAGCAAAAATCTTCCAACAAATTTTATCACTTGCTTCTTTGTTAATATTTTACTTGGCTACAAAGCTTTACATCCAGCCACTGTAAATCATCAATAGCTCAAATGTGAGGAATTTAGTAAAGCTGGGTCAACAGCTGAATCATGCACATGCTAGTCTATACCGCCTCACAGTGAACTCTGTGCAGATGGGCAGCAGCGACCCCTAGTGTCCTCTGAACAAGCATGAGTCATTAACAAGTGTCCAGTCTCAAAAATAAGGTGACACTTTCTGCTGTGAAGGATCTGATGGAAACATTTGAAATGTCCTAGAATATAAATGTTGAGAATATAGGAAGTATTCTGTGACCTGTCACTGGGAAAGGTGATTATTTCTCTATACTTTTCAAGCTTTACAATTTTCTCTAAAATGTTTTTATTAAAGTCTTACAAAGCATATTTTAAATAAAAACACTCACTTAAAGTATATAATTCAGTGAGTCTCAGTAACTTTATCCAGTGGTATATCCATTACATAAACTAAGAAGACATTTTCATACCTCCAGTCAGCGTCCCTAGGTCCATTTATAATTACTTTCTTTTCTCATTCAGCCCCCGGCAACAGTCTAGTTTCTTTTTTTGTCTAAAATATATCTTTTCTGGGTCTTTTTTTAATTTATCTTTTCTGTCTGTCTATTTGTTTGTTGTTTGCATATGACAAGATCTTACTGCATAGCCCAAGCTACCCTCAAATTTATAATTCTCCTGCCTCACCCACCCAAGTCTAGGGATCACAGACACGTGCTGGTAAACTTTGTATTTTCTTAACATTCATTAATCTGTTTTTTGAGCCTACCTATAGGCTTATTAATTACTTTATGATCACTATAACAAAAGGCCTAAGAAGATTCCCCTTAAGGGATAAAGACCTTGTTTTTAGCTCACAGTTTGATGATATAGTCCACCATAGCAAGGAAGGCATAGTAGCAAGAGTGACTCCTGACTGTGTAGACTAAATGTGAGAGGTAGCTGGTCACATTGCATCTATATCCTGGAAGTAGAAAGGAATGAATGCTGATATTTCCCTTGCTCTTCGCTCTTTTCCTTTTTATCTGGGTCAACACACCAGCCCTTGGGATCATAGCAGCCATATTTATACTGCATTTATCTTCCTCAGCTAAACATCGCTGGAAACACCCTCACAAGCCTGTCCAGTGATATGTCTCCTAGGTGATTCTAAACCTCATTGACAGTGAAGATCTTCCAGGATAACTTCTTAGAGAAAGTGTTGAGTGTTAAGAATATCTGCTTAAGAGGTCAAACTATCTTATTTCTTTTCCTTTCTGTTTAACCTGAGCAGATTAGGCCAATCTATCTTTCACAAACTGAGTTGAAAATGATGCTTGATGATAATCACAGTGAACATCTCCAGGTGGACAGATTAGAGTTGTATAATTTCATGCCCAGCTGAAATTGATGACTCTCAGCCTTGTTTAAGCAGCACCAACTGTGGACAGCAGTAAATCCTGTAATGCCTTGCTTACCTCACTTATGTCTGTAACTTTTATGGCTTCCATTTCATTTAGATGTCTCCAATAAGACACAAGATTATTGGAGCAGAACAGAATCAATTTATTGTCATTTGCATACATTAAAATCTATGACATAGTCTATTGCAAGATTAAAATTCAGCATTGTATTCTCTGTGGCAGTAAGTGAGTGGGTTTCTCTCTAACTTGTATTACTCTGTGTCATGAGATTGAGGTCTGACAGAAAAATATATTATTTGCCCTTTGATCATTGCATTCAGATTCCTGGTATATTTACTAGTTGGTTTTAGTAAATGCAATCCTGAATGGTGTTGCTTCACAAAAATGAACATATTTGCCTTGGGATTCCTGTGAAAGTTGGACAGCAAATATTTTGGTGTTCAGTTCAACAGAAAGGGATTCTGCTAAGCATACAATGAAATGATACAATGTATAAGGCATCAACCATGGTGCCACCAAGTAGCTCACAGTCTAGTTAGAGAAACACCTAGTTTTAAAATAGTGATTTAGTATTATATGGAAATGCCTTGATGAAGATGTGTCTGGGAGCTGGGGAATCAGCTTCGAAGTTATGAAATTTTTCACAGATCTGTTTAGGCATGGGGTAAGTCCTGAAGGGTGAATGGAAACAGACTGGGAAAGACGTAATGGCACAGACTCTGCCTCCAAAGTCATATCTGCTGCTGGTAAAGTGTGACCCAGTTATCAAGGCTCATACTGAGAGGGCCCAGTATCAAGTCAGTACCCAGTACCATGTCAAACCTGGCTGGCATGTTTCCAAAATAATTGGAAATGCCTCTTGTTCACAAGTTACACTTAGCTAATGGGTATTTCTGCCAGTGCATTAAGAACGTAGAACTTCTTAGACATGTGATGTTTCCTAGTAGATGGATGTTCACATTATTTAATGTTACTCTCATTCTATTTGGAATAGAATATTTAGAAATTTGAAACTCCAAAAGAAAAACACAAGCAATTCAAAGATAGTACTTTCCCAAAACTTTAGGACAAGCATAATTTTTTTCAAAAAGAGTTATCCTCCCTACATACAAACACCAACACCTTTTTTTTTCTAATCCTCTACAAACTAAGCTAGATAAAATCTTTTCTTAGTCGACATTTCTCCTTTTCCTTTTTTTTCCCCTCTCCCTTGTCTGTTGGTCACTTCTTGTTTGTGGCATTCTTAACACATTGCCAAGTTTCAGTATAATTAGAAATGTCCAATGGAAGGATGCCATAAGAAAACAGCGGGTTATTTCATGTATGAGTGATGGTGAATTGCAGACAGCCTGGATTATTGTCTTACATGTATTCAGAAGTTAATAAATATCCACTGAATAAGTATGAGTAAGAATATGCTCTGATATAATTTGGAGATGTGTGAAACAATTTGTAGCATTATAACCAGTGATATTAACAGGACAGAAAATGACACAGTAACCCACAGAGTTATGGCTGGATGCTCCTTCTGCAGCAAGTCAACATGTTATTAGGTATTTTGAAAAATCATGGTTCCAGGAAACAATGAAGTGTAAGAAAGCAAGATATAAAGATATTAAAGTGATGACCTTTGATTTGAATCATGGCTTTAAATAATTCTGGATGTGTTTTCCTGAGCATACACTGATCTCAGAGACTTTCCCTGCTCTGTACAAACACAAACCACATATATATGTGCACATGCACATGTGCACTCTCATGTGTGAGTGCACACACACACACACACAGAGGCAGCACATATATGTGTGTATGCTAAAAATATTTGCTTTACTCATGTACTCATGGAAACAATACTCTCAAAGGGGAAATAAGTCAGAGGACACAGTAGTCAATAAACAACTAATTTCCATTGATCATAGGTGATGATGATATGGAGAAATGTAAGAGATTGTACATTTGGATTAGGAATGAAAGCTCAAAGCTGGAAGAAGGCTTCTCTGCAGAGGGAGCCTTTCTACCAAGACCTGAAAGAGAAGGATATTCAAGGATAAGAGCTAGATGCAAGGCAAAGCCTATGCAGGTACCATTAGAGAGGACTGGTGAGGATGTCAGAGAGTAGGAAAATATCTCAGGTGCCCATGTCTTAGGAGAGAGTGGGCAGAGCTCTGATCAAAGACAGACTTCAGCCGCAGGATCTTATACAACCCTTGAAATAACTGTGAGTTTCATTCCAACCATAATGGGGACACTTTGGTGTAGCATGTATCTTAAAAGTTCTTATTAATAAAATCAAACCTGTGAGCCAGGTATTGGGGTGAACACTGGAAGATCAGAGAGACAGAATGAGCCACAGCTACCTCACCTTGCCAGTTCCTCAGCTGGTCCTGTTTCCTCAGACTGGAGGCCTCTGAGTCCTCATCCAGAATGGGTCTCAGCTGAACTGCTGCTCAAAAGCCTGAATGCTTAACCAGGCCAAAATGTTTAACCAGACCAAATGCTTCTAGTTTCTGGTCCTCACGCCTTATATACCTTTCTGCTTTCTACCACCACTCTCTGGGATTAAAGGATTGCTTTCTGGGATTAAAGGCGTGTGTCACTATGCCTGGCTGTTTCCAATGTGGCCTTGAACTCACAGAGATCCAGAGGGATTTCTGTCTCTGGAATGCTAGAATTAAAGGCGTGTGCTACCACTGCCTTTCCCCATGTTTAATATTGTGGCTGTTCTGTCTCTGACCCCAGATAAGTTTATTAGCATACACAATATTTTGGGGATCACAATACCACCACACTTTGGTGTGTTTGCTTTAAGGTGATCAAAGCATGACTTGTTTTTGTGGTTTAAAACCATCACCTTCAAAAGCCACTGTGGTAAATGACTCTACGAAGATAATAGAAAAATGGGTGCCTTCCACAATGGTCCACTGAAGGAAGGTGTTTCCCTTATGATGGCTGCACTGGAGAGAGTCGTTTTTTTGTCACAGAGGCAAGAGAGCTTGTTGATATGGGCAAGAGAGCTTTTTGATATGCAGTGCCATTGAAAAAATGACAAATTATTGAACATGTCTAGAGCTTTGCATTTAAAGCTATGTTAGTGGTGCTGTTTGTGGAAAGGATGGCAGAGACTGATGGAGGGAATTAACTGGAGTGGCTAAATGAATAGGTGAATGTCTGTAATGGCTGATCTTGGTTGTCAACTTCTCCCAAATTAGACTGTGAGTGTTTGAAGACTGTAGCTCCAGTTTTCGGTCTTCATAGTTTCCTTCGTTACATCAGGCACAATGTTTGGCATGCTATGGACACTGACAAATGAGTATTGGCTGTTAGATAAGCAGGGCATGGAGTATAGATGCCCAAGCCTTCCTCCTACTAGGTTAAGGAACTGGAGTTAAACTTTCGTTCTCTTTAATGGAGACGTTGTGGTTCTTTACAAATCTTAAGAAATGGAGTAAGCAAGCTATTCTAGAATTTAAATATTTGGCTTTGTAACATTTCACATGTTCTCACTATTTGTGTCTCTGCAGAGTTGCGACTTACATGTAATTTAGTGGCTAAGTAGAGAAAAATGAACAGTTGGACTTCTATGCATGTTGTCTTTTAGTACTATAATGGTGATGGCTCTGTGGTGACCGTTGCAGGGGAATGCTCAACTATAGATATCAAATGAAAGATTTCCCCTCTCACTGAACAGCTGGAGCTTTTCCATGAGACTAATACCTATAGACTAATGCATTTCACCAAGCCAAATAGCACACATTTGTTTGGATGTTCCAACTGTCTGCATGAAAAATCAATAAAGAAAACAAATTGCAGAATAAGGGCAGTTCTTCACTAAAATTAAAATCCAGCAAAATGATGGAAGGCAAAGTCTCCATTTATTTTGAGTTGACACCTACACGGGCTTATCAGTGGGAGAGGTAATTTTTCCATTTGCCCTATAGAAAGGTTCTGTGATGACTGGAAACGGCTGGGCAGACAGCCTCTATGTCATTCTTCTTTCATGGCCCCCTGGCTGTGTTTAACCCTTTTCTAGCTGTTGAAGATCTGAAAACAGGGAGGGCTCTTTCTAAACTTCAAAGGGGACTTCAAATCACCTTTGGCCCTTTGCTCAACTACAGAATAGAATTCGAATTCTACTTACTAGTTTTTCCACTTCAGATTTAAGCTCCTGCAGGTCATTAGCAAATGTTCAAACTCCTACTACTATTCCTTATCCTCCTCCTTCTCCTCCTCCTCCAAACAGCTCTCTGCTGGTGTTGTTGACCGGCACGAGCTCCTAACCTCCTGATTCTCCTTCTGCCTTTTACTCACTCCTTTTACGCACTCCTCACTAGTCTTTCCAGTTTGGCTTCCTCTTCTTATCATTCAACATCAGTTATCCTCAAGTATCTGTCTCTGCTCCTAGTTCTTCATTTTATCACAGCCTTTGTAGGGACATTCATGACCTCAAATTCACTGTTACTATGTTGACTACAAAATGTAACTTTATGTCCAGAACTGTCTACTGAGATTAGACTCCATTTGCAAAAAAATCTTATGCGTTATCTTGACCTTCATGTTACCCAGGATCTCACTACTCACCATGTGTACAACATTGATTAGACATATATTTTCCCAAATCTGTCATTCCCATTTTCCTTTCTCAGTTTTAAGTGCTGCTGTTGACCTGTTCATCCAACTGGAAATAGAGTTATTGTCTTAGCCTTGTGAATAACTGTCAAATCCTGCAGATTCCGTCTGTGTGGTGGTTCTTAGCTCTGCCTATGCTTTCCTTGCTTGTGCCCACTGGCTATTTCAGGTTTAGAGCTCTAGTTTTGGACACCACATTTTCAAATCATCTTGCCTCCCTTGAAGACACTCTCCATTTGCTGGGGCCCAGGCTTCATACTTTATAAAATTTCCTTCAAATATGTTACTTTAAATTCTCCCCATGCAGTTGGCTGTTTGAAACCTGGGGCTTGGTAGAGACCCTTGGCTCAGCCTGGGAGGAGGGGGCTAGGCCTGCCTGGGCTGAGTCCACCAGGTTGATCTCAATCCTTGGGGGAGTCTTTGCCTCGGAGGAGATGGAAATGGGGGTGGGCAGGGGGACGGGGTGGGAGGGGGGGAGGAGGACGAGGCGGGAGGAGGGAGAACGGGGGAACCTATGGCTGATATGTAAAGTTGAATTATGTTGTAAAATAAAATAAAATAAATTATAAAAAAAAAACAAAAAAAAAAAAACAAATAAATTCTCCCCATGCACCAGAAGAATCTGTGAAAAACTACTGTCGTCTACATCTAATGATGATAGTGCTAGAGATGGGACTGTTCAATTTGGGGGAATGATCAAATGTCTAATTAAGAAGGGTAGAAAAACCTAAATCCAAGATGGCTGTCTCCCAAGTCCATGCTCCTTCCATCTCAGTGCTGGTCACTGAGCTGCATTTAATAACTTAGACAGGGAGGAAATTAGCAGTTGCCTCTATTCACTAGAAAGAAAAGCAATAGCCAAGGAAAATGAGGGGACTCGCTCAGCCAATGAGCTCATGAGCACAGTGGGACAGCCCACAGTTCTCACTCCAGACTTTTGTTCTTTCCTTTTCCACACAACAGCTTTCCAGATGTTGTGAACAAAATAAAAACTATGCTATGTAATCTTGAAAAAAATTTCCTCTATGGAATGAAAAGAATATTTCTGGTCATATCAATTAACTACCTAACAACATATATGTATATATATATATATTAGAATATATATATATATTCTAATCCATGGTATAATTTATACTATCTGTGCATGTTTTCTGTAAAATGTCTAACTAAAATCCATTTCCTTTGTGAAATAGTAACATTCATGAAACTATCTAATACTTGACTTAAGACATTATAAATTTAGGGTCTGTTTTTGTTTTATTTTTCCTTGTAAAGAACAGTCTGTGGAACCTTGTAAAATTTCCCCTCTCCCTGTTGGCATATGTCACTATTGTACTGTTGTTGTTGTTGTTGTTGTTGTTGTTGTTTTTGTTGTTGTTGTTGTTTTGAGAGGGAATCAGTGTAACATGAAGAGTTAGAAACATGGGGGGAGGCAGAAATAATGTAAATACAGAACTCATATATAAAATTCTCAAAACCATTAAATTTTTAAAAAAGAATAAAAGAATGGCTTGAAAATAGGCTTTATACCCTGTTCATGAGTGCTTTACTATTCTGAGATGAAGCTTATGTATGATACACACCAAGAAACGTGATATACATGCAGACAGCCACAGACAGAATGGGAAAAGGAGGAAAGAGTATGTCTTGCTATACTAAAACTCTCAAATTCGCTCTGATGTTTCAGACTTTCAGACCAGTAATAACCCATGTGGGTTATTTTATAGGACAAAATGATACATGTCATTGTTGCTCTAATCAAAGAGTTTGTCTTGGTGATTGGATGGTCATTTGAAGTACATTCCCAGGGCCTCCTGCTACATAACAATGGCAGGGAGGGTTTCAGAATGGCCAAGGTTGTGCTCTCGTCATGGTGTCATAAAGAAGAGCATGAAGAAGTCGCAGGAGGATAGACTGGAGACAACCGTGCTCCAAGAATTGAATCTGCATTAGGATCTCAACCACATTCTATCTTTGAAGGTTAGTTAGCTTCACTGGTTAGCCTCTGTAAGAAGACCCTAACATCTAAGCCTTACAACTAGTTTTAAATATTTGGCATAACAAATTGAGTTATACGCCAGAAATCTGGGCAGTTTTTATTTTCAAAATTATGCTTCACTTTTCTTATATAAAACAAACATACCCTTAATCTATTACCAATGACTTCCAGTTTGGGTTTCTTTAAATTTGCAACAAAATTAAATGTTCTCTCCTCTCCCCTCCCTTCCTCCCTTTCCCCCTCTCTCTTTCTCTCTCCCTGTGTATGTGTGTGTATTCCTAGAAATTGAACCCAAGTCCTTATACATACTAGATAATATTGTACCAATTAATTGTACTTGCATATACCAAAAAACAAAACACAAAACAAACAAAAAATGGTGAGTCTTTCTAGCTTAATAAATTTAATCTTGATGGAAATAATCTTATTTCACTTCTATAATATTTATGACTGGAAATATGTGACAGAAATAGGAGAGTTTCACCTACTTTAGGAAGTACTTCTCTGTAAGAGAAGAAATATCTGCTGTACATGTGAAAAGGATGCTTATTAAGAAAACTCAATGGGGAAACTTGGGGACTGTTAAATTGGATATAGATCTGCAATGGTTTGCCACAATATATGGCCTTTTGCTGTTATTGGAATCAATAGGTTAAATAATACAAGTAAGTTTTCTTATCATACTCATTGATGACAGAAACCTAGATGTGGCAGTTTGACTGTGATTGGTTCCCATAAGTTTATAGGGAGTGGCACTATTAGGAGGTGTGGCCTTGTTGAAGGAAATAGATCACTGTGGGGTTGGGCTTTGAATTCTCCTATGCTCAAGCTACACTCAGTGTTACAATTTACTTCCTTGTTGCCTTTGGATCAAGATGTAGATTTCTCAGCTCCTTCTCCAGCACCATGTCTGCCTGCATGCTGCCATGTCCAGCCATGATGATAATAGACTAAACCTCTGAAACTGTAAGCCAGCCCCAATTAAATGTTTTCCTTTATAAGAGTTGCCCTACAGGCTTTTGGGAGTCTGGTGACTGTGGTGTGTCACCTTGGTGCAGTGGGGAGGGGCTTGGACCTGCCTAGGCTCAGTGTGCCGGACTTTGCTGACTCTCCATGGGAGACCCTGATTTGGGGGATGTGGGGATGTAGGGTGGCTAGGGAGGGAGGACCGGGAAGAGGATGGGAAGAGGGAGGAGGTGGGATCTGTGGGTGGTATGTAGAGTGAGTATAAAATTTCTTAATAAAAAAATGAAAAAAGAAAAGAAATTCTCATAGAACAAAAAAGAAAAAGAAAAAGAAAAAAGAGTTGCCCTGGTCATGGTGTCTCTTCACAGCAATAGAAACCCTAACTAAGACACTAGGTGAAAGACTGAACATTCATAACAGCCAACACATCTTAAATGCTCTATAAATTCTAATTGAATTGATGATCTAATGAAATCTTAAAAACTAGGGAAAAAATCAACACTAATACATTTGACATATCATATTGAGTTTCTAAAAGTTCAGTGGACAGGGACACAGAGATTTGATTTTTAATATTTGATGTAAAAAAATGTACCAAAGGTTGTGTTGACCCTAAACTTAAAAATACAATTTGGCACACTATAAGTCTATGTTATCTTGGGCACTACCGACAGGAAGAGGGGACCCAGATGGAAGGAAGTGAGCATCTTCTGGCAATTTTCCTTTATCTGAATGTCTGGAGCTCTGAGCTCATTTCTAGACTATGAAACTTAAATAGAAACCAGGGGAAATTATTTGAAATAACTAGGAATCTTGAAACCATCAAATAAAGAAGGAACAAAATATGTTAGGATATTTATTTATAGAATAAGATGATGCAAGGAATATCTGAGTCATTTGGTGGCTACTGTGGACAGACAAACATCACTAAGAGATCTTTTTTAAAAATTATAGCTAGTGCATTATAGATCATATTTTCTCACATGTGTAATGAGGACATCCTACTGCATCCATCTTGGTTCTGTTAACAATGCCATGGTCCTCACAATCAATATGAGGGCACTGAAGTTCATTCCTCCTCCTCTGAGCCTCAATAATGAACATAAAGTCTTTTTTGTTTTTTGTTTTTGTTTTTGTTTTTTTATTAAGGAATTTTTTATTCATTTCACATACCAATCACAGATCCCCCTCTCCCCCTCCTCCCACCTTTTCCCCAACCCACAACGCATTCCCTCCTCCAACAAGGCAAGGTCTCCCATGGAGAGTCCATGGAGCCTGGTACAGTCAATAGAGGTAGGTCCAGGCCCCTCCTCCTGCATCAAGGCTGTGCAAAGTGTCCCACCATAGGTAGTAGGCTCCAAAAAGCCAGCTCATGCACCAGGAATGGATCCTGATCCTGCTTCCAGAGGACCCCTTAAGCAGATCAATCTACACAACTGTCTGGCTTATGCAGATGGCTTAGTCTAGTCCCATGGAGGCTCCACAGCTGTTTGTCTAAAGTTCATGAGTTCCCACTAGTTTGATTTGGTTGTCTCTGTAGGTTTCCCTATCATGATCTTGATGCCCCTTACTCATAGAATCCCTCTTCTCTCTCTTCAAATGAACTCCTGGAGCTCAGCCTGGTGCTTGGCTGTGGATCTCTGCATCTGCTTCCATCAGTTACTGGATGAAGGCTCTATGATGACAGTTAGGGTACTCACATATTTGATTACTAGATTAAGCCAGTTCAGCTACCCTCTCCACTATTGCTAGTAGTCGAAGCTGGGTTCATCCTTGTGGATTCCTGGGAACTTCCCCAGCATCGGGCCTCTCCCCATCCCCAGGACATCTCCCTCCATTATGGTATCTCCCTGCTCCAACTCAACCATCCTATTCCCTCATGTTCTCATCCTCCATACCCCACCCTCTATTGCCTCCCCATCCCCAGTTTACTCATGGAGATCTCCTCTATTTCCTCTTCCAAAAGTGATCCATGTGTCCCTCTTAGGGTCCTCCTTGTTAGCTAGCTTCTCTGGAGCTGTGGGTTGTAGTCTGGTTATCCTTTGCTTTATTTACATCTAGTATCCTCTTATGAGTGAGTACAGACCATGTTTGTCCTTCTGAGTCTGAGTTACCTTATTCATGCTGATATTTTCTAGTTCCATCCATTTGCCTGCAAATTTCATGATGGCATTGTTTTTCACTGCTCAGGAGTACTCCATTGTGTATATGTAACACATTTTCTTTATCCATTCTTTGGTTGAGGGGCATCTAGGTTGTTTCCAGGTTCTGGCTATTACAAATAATGCTGCTATGAACATAGTTGAGCATGAGTCCTTGTGGTATGATTGAGCATTCCTTGGATATATAGCTGGGTCTTGAGGAAGATTGATTCCCAATTTCTGAGAAACTGCACTACTGATTTCCAAAGTGGCTGTACAAGTTTTCACTTCCACCAACAGTGAAGGAGTGTTCCCCTTGCTCCACATTCTCTCCAACATAAACTGTTATCAATGTTTTTAATTTTAGCCATTCTGACAGGTGTAAGATGGTATCTTAGAGTCCTTTTGATTTGCATTTCCCTGATGACTAAGGATGTTGAGCAATTCCTTAAATGTCTTTCAGTCATTTGAGATTCTTCTGTTGAAAATTCTCTGTTTAGCTCTGTAACCCATTTTTTAATTGGGTTGTTCGGTATTTTGATTATAGTTTCTTGAATTCTTTATATATTTTGGAGATCAGCCCTCTATCAGATGCGGAGATGGTGAAGATCTTTTCCTATTCTGTAGGCTGTCATTTTTGTCTTATTGACTATGTCAATTGTCTTACAGAAGTCTCTCAGTTTCAGGAGACCCCATTTATTAATTGTTTTCAGTGTCTGTGCTACTGGTGTTATATTTAGGAAGTGGTCTCCTTTGCCAATTTGTTCCAGACTACTTCCTACTTTCTTTTCTACCAGGTTTGGTGTAACTGGATTTATGTTGAGGTCTTTGATCCACTTGGACTTGAGTTTTGTGCATGACGATAGATACGGACCTATTTGCAGTCTTCTACATGTTGACATCCAGTTATGTCAGCACCATTTGTTGAAGATGCTTTCTTTTTTCCTTTGTACAGTTTTGGCTTCTTTGTCAAAAATCAGTTGTTCATAGGTGTGTGGATTAATGTCAGGGTCTTCAATTCTATTCCATTGGTTCACATGTCAGTTTTCATGCCAGTACCAAGCTGTTTTATTACTCTAGTTCTATAGTAGAGCTTGAGGTCAGGTATGGTGATGCCTCCAGAGATTGCTTTATTGAACAAGATTGTTTTATCCTGGGTTTTTTGTTTTTCTATATGAAGTTGAATGTTGTTCTTTCCAGGTCTGTGAATAATTGTGTTGGGATTTTGATAGGGATTGCATTGAATCTGTAGATTGATTTTGATAAGATAGCCATTTTTACTATGTTAATCCTACCTATTCGTGAACATGGGAGATCTTTCCATTTTCTGATATCTTCAATTTCTTTCTTCAGAGATGTAAAGTTCTTGTCATACAGGTCTTTCACTTGCTTAGAGTTACCCCAAGGTATTTTATATTATTTGTGGCTATTGCAAAGAATGATGTTTCTCTGGTTTCTTTCTCAGTCAGCTTATCATTTGTATATAGGAGATCTACTGATTTTTTTTTAGTTAATCTCATATCCTGCCACATTACTGAAGGTGTTTATCAGCTGTAGGAGTTTCCTGGTAGAATTTTTCAGGCCACTTATGTATACTATCAGATTGTCTGCAAATAGGGAAAGTTTGACTTCTTTCTTTCCAAGTTGTATCCCCCTGATCTCCTTTTGTTGTCTTCTTGTTCTAACTAAGACTTCGAGTACTATATTGAATAGGTATGGGGAGAGTGGACAGCCTTGTCTTATTCCTGATTATAATGGAATTGCATTGAGTTTCTCTCCATTTAATTTGATGTTGGCTGTTGGTTTGCTGTAAATTATTCATTATGTTGAGGTATGTTCCTTGTATTCCAGATCTCTCAAGATCTTCATTATGAAGGGATGTTGGGTTTTGTCTGTCAAAGGCTTTTTCAGCATCTAATGATATTGTCATGTGGTTTTGAAAGTATTATTTGAAAGTTCCAGAAGGCAATACAACAACTCCTATGCTCTGGAAAGAACAAACCTCTTATCTGGGAAAAATGTATCTTTCAGAAGGAAAAATATCCTCTTACCCAGGCTACCCAAATAAAATCTGTAGATCAGAGTGCCTTCACCAAAAGGCAAAAACTCTTTTACACTGTTGGGAATGTAATTAGTTCAGCCATTATGGAAAACAGTATGAAGATTCCTAAAATAAATAAGATAAAGTATTGCATAGTCCAGCAGTCTCACTGTCAGCTATAAACACACAGGAAATAAAAACAGCATGTTGAAGGAAGATATGCCTTCCTGTGCTTATTGACATTATTCATAATAGCCAGGATATGGAATGTATAAAAAGTACAATGCTATCAAGCCATTAAAATATATGAAATACTATTATTGGGCACAATAGGGGCAGATCTGTAGGATGTCATGTTATGTGAAAGAAACCAAGCACAGGAAAGCAAATGCCGCATGATCTCTCTCATGTGTGGAATCTAATAAGACCTTTCATAAAGGTTGAAAGTAGAGAGTGGTTTCCAGAGGTGCAGTGGGAGGTAGGGAAAAGTTGGTAGGTGGATACAATGTTATGAGTACAAAAAATTAAAAATTTCTGGTATTCTGTGACATGGTCGAGTGAAAACATTAATAATAAGGTGTATATCAAGACACTCAGAAGAAAGAATGTATTAGTATACTCACCATACAGGAATGATAAAATTTTAAGGTAACAGTTATGCTCATTACAATGATTTGATCATTAATGAACCTTAATGAAAGCATTACATTGTACTACATAAAACTATGTAAATATTTACCTATCAAAAGCTAAATTTATTTTAAAAGCTTTAAAATGCCTTCTATATAAATTCCTCCATTCCATTCCTAGGCACTTTGCTTTAATAGTGTTAAATAATGTATTCACTTTTCTTAATACCCACAATATATTTGAGTACTTATTTTCTCCATCATGTT
This sequence comes from Peromyscus aztecus, assembly GCA_902168405.1. NCBI lineage: Eukaryota > Metazoa > Chordata > Mammalia > Rodentia > Cricetidae > Peromyscus > Peromyscus aztecus. The sequence continues at coordinate 44,428 of CABHPQ010148278.1, forward strand.
ATTCTATTATTTTCTCAGATTTCAGCTTGCTTCCATTGCACACATACAACTTTCTGAATTATAAATATTACCATCTTGATCCTCACCATTTACCAACCCTTGAGAGTCTTCCATTCTAGTGAAGTCTAAAACTCTCGCCAAGCTATTTTCCCCAAGATCTGCCCCATCACCTTCCTCCCTCAACCCTCTGCCAAGCCATGATGGTCAAGCTGCTCAGAGCATACAGCCTGCTTTTGGCCTTGAATGATCTTAAACCAGGTCTTCTCAGTTCTCAGAATGCCTTCTTTCTCCTGTCTCTACTTTCAGTCACTTCTTCTTTTAAGTACAGCTTCTGTTCTCTGGGATTCATTGAGATGTGTTAGCCTTATAGACATGGGCAAATAATTATTTGACCATCATCCATTTCATTATCTTATATTTTCTGAAACTTCAATATTGAGGAATCAAAGTGTCATCCCAAGCACCTAATATATCTCTGGCATTTAATAACTATCCAGTTAACATTTGTTTAATATAATCCAAACCTATTAATAGTTGTTCAGGAAAATGCTTTTTAGTTTTAGGGTTATATTTTCATTATGTTTATCTGAAATACTACTGGATTATTTTTAAGGATATTCAGCAACTTAATACATGCATACAAACACAGAGAAAAGGAAAGTATGAGAAAACTATTGAGACATCAAATAGATGCAGTTAACTATGACAGTGAAGATGAACGTTCTTTAGAAATACAAGTGAAGAAATAAACAATATTGAATATATATCAGGAGGTATTATAATGATGAATGAAAATTGTAAATCAATTAAGTAAGATTAATGTTACTACTTCATTAATGAAGGAAATAATGTTATGTGCTGTGTCTAGTGGCACAGGCCTGAAATTCCAGCTACTTGGGAGAATAAGACAGGAGGTGGCAAATTCTAGGCCTGCTTGGACTTACAGAATGACTTACAGGATAGTCTGGCAACTTAGTGAGACCCTGCTCAAAATATAAAAACTGGATGTAGGTCAGTTGTAGAAGAGTTTGTGTGCCATACAGGAGGCCCAAAGATCATCTTCCTATACCATGCAAAATAATATTTCATGTTCTTTAAAATAATTTAGTCGAACATTATAAAATATTGGAAAGACCTTGCCTATCATCGTAGTTGTTTCCTTTGGAGAAGGAGAAAATTTGGATATTTATCACTACTGGGTCTTAAAGTTCCATGTATAATAAAACAATTTCAATTCAGATACTGAAAAAAAAACAGAACACTAGCAATAGGAGTACATCTCTTAGTATCATTCAAGTGCCATTTTCTTACACAACAGCTTTGGGAATCTCACTTGGAAAGTCAGAATTCTTAAGGAAATAAAGTCTATGGTGAATGTCAATTTTGTTCAGAGCTGACATGATTTAGACAGTTGAGGGGGTTGCCACCTGACTCTGGGTCTTAAAATGTATTGGCAAGGGCAGGGAGTATAGCTCAGTAACAAAGCACTCACCTAGCATGTGGACTCAAAGAAATGTCTGAGCAAGATTGACCTCATGGTCACCAGATCTGATGCCTCAGCCCCTCCACTTTAATATGAAGCTGATGTCAAAAGTCTCCTCTCTACAAGATGGCCAGGGCTTTTTCCTCAAGATGGGTGTGGTGAGGTGAAGCTGAGCCCACCTCATGCTCTTCTTTCTCTTCATTGCCACTCAAAGTCTCGTCAGTATCCAGGACTTCCTGTTGAGGGGGTGTAGGTAGGACAGTTAAATCACTTTTTCAAGTGATGAACACAAACATGGTTTTGGAGGCCACAGAAATTGAACTTTGATGTACATGAAGGAAAAATGATATTCTGTGCTTTAAAAAAAAAACATTAATATTGCTTAGAAATGTTTTCAGTACTCCCTATCATAATGCACCAGAGCCTTAGTGTGGACTGGTCCCACAGTTCTGAATGCTTCTCTCTGTAAGACAGCCAATCTGGCTCCCATTTTTGCCATCATCCAGCTGAAAGATCTAAAACTTAATTTACTTTCTGTCAAAAATAGATAGGATACCTGATTCTCAAGGTCCTTACAAGTTTTAAAAAGATAAAGCATGGGGTTTTTCAAGTAAGTGAAACTTAGTTATGTTCATCCCTCAAACAGACATTGATGAAGTATCTTTTCTGTGTCTTTTCTGGGCTGAGTCTGAGTAGAGAGTCAATGCAGCACCCTGCTCTGAAAGCGTGTAAGACCTAATAGGAGAGCAGACATGTGTACAAGCCATGGTGAGATTTCATTTTGGTGCTATGGTGGCTCTGTGGAAAAGACAAGAGCCAGTGTGAGCACTCTGTTACCTGAGCTGAAGGGAGGGGAGGCCTGTCATGGGCTGTGTGAGCACTGTTATCTGAGCTGAAGGGGAAGGGCAGCCTGGTGTGCATGTCTTCCCAGATAAGCTACAGCCATGGGAAAACTACAACTATGAGGAACACAGCAGCAATCTGTGCACAGGGATTTTAAAGATGAAACGCATTCTACCTCCTAAACGCTCTGATATTCAATGTTTTATTCTCCTGCTGTTCTCAATTTTCTGTCTTTCTAACCTTATTGCCTGAGGAGGTGAAAAGGCCAGGCTGCAGTCACCTGTAATTTCTTAGGCCTAGAAGTAACCACTGTGTGTAGCTAGTCATGGACAGGATGATATCTACTTGTCTTAAAAATGCTAATCATCCTCAACAAGCAGCATCTCAAGTACCCCCTACACACTGTACAAGTACCACACACACACACACACACACACACACACACACACACACACACACACTGGTGCCATCTGTGAATAGCAAAATTGCACTGCTGTCTGGAGGTCTTGACTATATAATTCACTGTTTGTGAAAGGATCTATCTCTTTCCCATTGCCATTCCACCTAGAACTGATTGACCTTGATGTGTAATGTCAAAGGAGTGCATTTCTCTGAGCACTTTCCTGTCCTGTTGCATGTTATGTCACCAAACCTGGGAACATAGCATTACTGTGTGGATGCACGATAGAATAATGGTTGTGCAGAGGGTGTTACAGAGAGGGACTACTGGGTATTTCTTTGTTTCAATTACGTGGGCTGGGCCAATAATGGCAAACTTATCAGGGACCCCAATTATCCATTAATCATGATTAGTAAGCTATATTGATCTTTACCCAAGAACTATTGGTACATTCTAATCAACTAGAAGATAAATGATAAAGAATTGTATAGTTGGCCCAAAAGAAATAAAGTTACAAATAAACACATAGGGAAAAATAGTCATTCTCATAAATTAGGAGAGGCTTATAGTAACTCTGGGTGTCACCTTGCATCTATTAAATTTTCATGGGTGCTAAAACTTATGAAGTTAGGGGCCAGCAAGAAGGTTCAGTGGGAAATGGTGGGTGCTGCCAGGCATAACAACTAGAGTTCAACCCCTCAGAATCCACATAGTGAAAGGAAAAATCCAACCCACTCAGGTTGTTCCCTGATCTCTGCATATGTGCACTCTCTCTCTCTCTCTCTCTCTCTCTCTCTCTCTCTCTCTCTCTCTCTCTCACACACACACACACACACACACACACACACACACACACACACTACACACAGCTACATAAACTATTTTT